>JAMQGT020006893.1:0-11722 GCA_024447675.2 Pterophyllum scalare
GTATTGCTAAACCTTTTCCATTCATAGTTTGTGTTCTTTAAATGCAGTTTCTTTTTTTTTTAATGTATTTATTTTTTTAAATAAATATTAAAAAAATCCAAATAAATGCACTCTTATAATTCTTTAATTTTAATTCTGTAAGATCTCCTCCCAGAGTCTGCTGCAGTTTCTTTGTATTTATTCAAAGAATATGAAAACTGCAGAGAAGGCTTCCCCTTGTTTGCCTTTGTGGGATCACATAGGTTGTTTTGCTATGCAAAGTGCTTGTTTGGCTCCAGAAAGTGAAAAATTACTCCTCTGCTGTTGATCTCTTTGTCTGCCAGTCTCATTAAACAGGTGGAGTAATGAATGCCCTCACATGAACTGACAACATCTCCTGACTTCCATTCGTTTACACACTATACACTCTGGATTCCTGATAAGGAGGGGACAAGGAGAGGAACAAGAGAACTGGCCGTCCACTGTGTGCCGAGACCTGTTAGGTTATCAGATGGTGGCCTGACCCACATGGAGAGAACAAGCCCTGCATTGAGCGCCAGCGAGCCCACTGCCGCAGTGCCTTCCTGGGAGAGCTGAGAGGCCAGAAGACTTACCTCATTCTGGATGCCTGCCAAGCAGCCAATCAATTCAGCCTGGAGTCAATGGAAACAGAATTCACAGCTCCTTTTTCTTGTCCATCTGCCTCTTTGCAAAGCAGCAGCATGCAACACCCATCTTGGAAATTATTCGCTATTGTTCCCTAATTTCACCTTCTATTGTCAGCACTCTCCTTGTTTTTTTTTTCCACAGCCCCTGCTGAACAAAAACAGCTTCCTCTGATTGTTTTTTCCCTTCAAATTTCCAAATGGGCATGCTGGTGTTTTATCTAGTAAGATAATTTTAGTGGTGGACTAAATTCAGCACTGAATAATATAAAACATAGACAACATGACCCCTCTTTATGTTCACTCTGGATGGTCTGAAGCTACCGTAGATCAGTGGGTGGCAAATCCTGTTTTGGTCTGTTCAGTGAAAGTGTGTTTTCATTTGAAAATGTCCTCGGCAGGATCTGTCTGACACACTTGGAAAAAACTTCTCGTGCTTTGCTTTGATAGGAATAAATGTTTGCCTGGTTAATAAAGCTCAAACAGGCTGGATAGCTGCAGTGGTATGTGCTAAAACATTTGAGCAAACTGGACGTGTTTATGAACTTTTTCACTTGCATACATCATTTCCTTATTTTTGTTCCCTTACTGTAGGCCTTTCTTGGAGATTTTGAGGTAACTACCTTCAAGCCATTTATCTTCAAAACATGGGCTGGGAAAAAGGACATATTTATATTGTGGGAATTTTTCTTAAGTGGTTTCAGGGGACGCAAAGCATTTCTCAGTTTATTCATGAATGGTTTGCTTGAGTTTCAGTGAGGATTTAGCATCACAGGACAAAAAGGGCACTAATGTAGGTTACCAAGTTAAACAGGCTCACATTATGGTCTCTGTACTCTGCAGTCATGGCCAAAAATTTTGAGAATGGCACAATTGGGCAGCCTGGTGATGTTTGAATCCACCTTAACCCGGCTTCTCTGTGTGGAGTTTGCATGTTCTCCCCATGGCTTCTCCGGGTACTCGGGTTTCCTCCCACAGTCCATAAACATGCAGTTAATGGGGTTAGGTTAACTGGCGATTCTAAATTGCCCATAGGTGTGAATGGCTGTCTGCCTCTCTGTGTTAGCCCTCCGACAGGCTGGTGACCTGTACAGGGTGTACCTGGCTTCTTGCCCTATGACAGCTGGTATAGGCTCCAGGCTCCTGGCTCCCATTGCAATACATTTATGCAGAGTCTATATTAAGTTAAATTTACTGCGTTGGCCCCTCCTTTTCAAGATTCTGCAATTCACCCTGGCTGATAGCTGATAGCTGATAGCTGTTAGCGTGAAACAGGACTGATGCTAGCACTCACGTTTTCTTCTCCAGACAATCATTTTCCAGATGCCTCAAATAATCGTAAAGGGGCTTCATCAGCGAAAATGACTTTACCCCAGTCCTCAGCGGTCCAATCCCTGTACTTTTGGTAGAATATCACCCTGTCCTTGATGTTTTTCCTGGAGAGAAGTGGCTTCTTTGCTGCCCTTCTTGACACCAGGCCATCTTCCAAAAGTCTTCGCCTCACTGCGCGTGCAGATGCACTCACGCCCACCTGCTGCCATTCCTGAGGTGGCTCTGCACTGGCGGTGCCCCGATCCCACCGCTGAGGCACCTTTAGCAGATGGTCCTGGGACTTGCTGGACTTTCTTGGATGCCCTGAAGCCTTCTTCACAACACTTGGACCTCTTTCTTTGAAGTTTTCGATGATCTGATAAATAGTTGATTTAAGTCCAACCGTGGCAAAAAAGAGGAATGATTTCAAGAACCAGCCTCCTTTTGAAGCATTTAATCTGCTATTCAGACTCAGTCAGCAAATCAGCATGATCTCCAGCCTTGTCCTCATCAGCACTCTCACCTGTGTTAACGAGAGGATCACTGAAATGATGTCAGCAGGTACTTCTGTGGCCGGGCTGAAATGACGTGGAAATGGGTTTTGGAGGATTTTGTTCATTTTCATGGCAAAGATGGACTTTGCAATTAATTGCAATTGATCTCTCCATAACTGTCTGGAGTATATGCAAATTGCCATCATAAAATTTAAGCAGTAAACTTTGTGAAAACCAGTACTTGTATCAATCTCAAAACCTTTGATCATAAATACTTGTCCTGCTACACTTAGCACTGGCCAGAAAGATCACTGGGAATAAAGGACCCACACTATGCTGATGATGCTTGATCATGTCAGCGATGATTCTTTTGTTCACAACCATTTCATGACTGAATTAGCTGTGGTTCAGGTTTTGCTCTCATATTAGTTTTAACCACAGCCAAGTTTGCCAGGTTGCTTTTGGAAGCAGTCTGGCTAAGACCAGCACTTCAACACATGCTTCCTTTAGGGAATATTATGAGAGAATCTTGCCAGGCTACTAGCTATTTTTGCCTAACTAACTGGCTTCATCTATTATGTGACAACAATTGTTCAAAGGTAACAATGGTGGTTCCCAAAGAGGTCGGTGTAGATGATGCTAAAGTATCAGTTTCATTAAGACTGGAAAGTGCTTCTTCATTGAAAGAAGGTTTGGGAGATTGTTCTCCAGATTAGCTTCAGCAAGATTTGGTTTACCAGCTGGCAGCGATTCATTTAGGAAGGCTTCAAGTTAGGCTCTGGAAGATGCTCAGACAGATGGCTCGTCCAACCACCTGCCAAGAATTTCCTGAATCTGTCTGTATTTTTCAAAACTGTTTCCAAGAATGACTTCCAGATGGTTCCATGTAACAAACCATCTGACATGTCTCATGTTAATATTACCAGGAATCACTGCATGCATTTCCATTTCTATGCAGATGACAAATACCCCCCCACACACACACACACACCCACTCACCCCTAAAGCCAGGGGGAACCAGTTAGTCAAACTAAATTATTATTTTCTGCTTCTAAATTTAGACAGAACTGAAATTACTGAAACATGCTGCCTAACCGAATTACTTTGTCCTTGAATTTGCCAGTGAAACAAATCTCTCACTGCCTTTGGCTACCTTTCACCTGTCTCTGTTAAATCCAGAACAGAATTTAAAATCCTTCTAGTCACATAAAATACAAACAAACAAACAAAAAAAAAAAACATAGATAATCAGGCCCCATCTTATCTCAAAGACCTCATAGTAACGTATCACCCCAATAGAGCACTTCGCTCTCAGACTGCTGGCTTACTTGTGGGTCCTAGGATACTTCAGAGTAGAATGGGAGGCAGAGCCTTCAGCTTTCAGTCCTTGACATTACGGTGTAAAGTGCACCAAGATGACTCAGTTTAGCATAAATAAAAAAGAAACCAAAGTCAATTCTCCATAATTTGTTTCAGTGTTTTATATTGTGCACATCTCACAAACAGCATAGAAACCTTTCTTGCTTTATCATTTGCTTCATCCGTCCCCTGTACAATATAGTCTTTTAATATTTAATTATTCAACCAGTGAAGGGAGAGGCCATAGCAGAAGGACAGTCTTTGTGGTGTTGCTGCACAGCTTTGTTTGAATAAGAGGAGTCTGGACAATAAGGACTAATTCACAGCACAACACACAGACTGACTGAGAGGCTTCCTGTCCAGAGTGTAGTCTTGTAGCCATAGCTGCTGGTACCACTGTGACTGCAGCACAGTTACAGAAATGGATGGATAGACAATTACAACAGTAAAGAGAAAATATATTTAAAAGCTGAATGAATTTGGGTGAAAGGCCATTTATATCACCCACAATAAATGTATTTAATTAGAGTAAATTAAATGCCAGTCATAAATAAACTAAGTATATAATTTTGCTGTATCTACATTTTTAGGAAAGGACCCCCCCCCCCCACACCTTTTCCCTTTCTTCAAGTTTTCCCCAAAAGGCAGCGTTGATGATGACATGTCAATGTGGAACACACACACACACACACACACACACACACACACACTCCAACATGGTTCAAAGCAGCACTCAGGAGCACTCACTGGGACAAAGACTGGAAACATAAGTCCAAACCCGCTACAGGCAGTTTCCCATTAACAGAAAAAAGTCTACTTCAGCAGCAGCAAAATATGGCTGTAAATCAGGCGCTTGTGTCAGTGAAGGCCTGGCTGCTGCAGAGTTAAGGGTGGAGGCCTCTCCCTGCTTGGCCTCCGAGGGTGCCTACAGTTAGTTCAGGTGGAGATCAGGTTGAGATCTGGTTACACCAGGGCAACAATGTGTCAAGTTAGCACACTGAAATCTGAAAGTGACAGGAAGGATGCACAAACATAGGAAACAACCCTGTAAATTTTGTGGTAGCACTACTTGCAGTGTTCCTTGGTAGCTCCACTAACTAGCACATGAAGCAGTCAGTTTGGGGCCAATCGCTCAGAGATTTCCTGTTTTCTTCTTCCACAAACATGCAAAACTGCATCATCTGCATACTGGTGTCTTTTGTGACTGCCACAACTTTAATGATATGCAATACAAGCCCCTGGAACACTCTTATGAGGATACGATAACTGAAGGACATCAAATATTGGGCGTCTAATAACTTTCTTCCACCCAAGCAAAGAAAAAAAAGCTCTATATGGGTCATTAGTCCCATCGGAGTTCACTAATCAAAATGACAGAACTCATCCAGAATGACAGATAAAAATAAAACTAATCCTATAAATCCACCTCTAGCTTTTCTTTTTGTCTGAATTAGGACACTGATGGTGACAGTGGGGGTACCACGCATGTTAGGCACTCCAACACTCTTATTGAAAGAAAATAATTTGGTTTTGTCCACTGACGATTATTGATTAATGGATTAATAATCATTATTTTTAACAGAATATAATGCAGTGTAAAAGCAACGAACACTGGTGTGTTTCAGTGGCACTAATGTAAGTATCTCATGTTAAAAGGGCTGTAGGTTTGGCTAGTTTAGTCTCAAAATGCCATTAAATGCTGTTACAAATTACCCCTTTCTTCTGAAACGTCACACACTGCTGTTTTCATACAACAGTGTGCGCTACTCCCTTCACAAACCAGCACATTTACACTGTCATGGGTACCAGTCGGGGACCTGTGAGGCATCCCTTTCCAAAACTACAGCCTGGAGTGTAGTTGTCTTCTTGTGAAACTTTGTCGGATTTAAGAAACTTTGTACTGTACTGTGAAGCCAGTAGTACACACCTTTGTGTTAAATTTTCAGCTTTTTTCAATGCATGCAATAGTCTTCATTTCATAGAACATAGATTTTTTTTTAGGCATTTTAGACAGCTTTTTACGATCAGAAACTTGCATTAGGGACCACACCGTCTCTGTGCACCTATGGCATTAAAAATGATAGTTCATGATGAATGACTGCATTAATCATAGCCATTTAAAACAGTTTAATTTTATATTAGGAAAAAAAATGCCTGTCTATAAAAATCAAACATGCTTTAAAGTGCATCCAAACTTTCAAAGTGTAGTGTTCATAATTTGTGCCCCCAAATATTTCTGATTATGCAATTCTTGCACAAACTAAACTATGACCTTTATTACTGTCATGCAAATTTCTGGCTATTATTATTATTATGATTATTATTATTATAGACAAGTCTAATATCAGGCAATGAAACTGTCTGAATAGTGGAAACAATCATAAGTAACCTTTCCACTGTGATTTAAGGTGTCGCCAAAGAGACATTACAGCTGACTGTGTGTTATCTCTATCACAGACTAATGGAGGCAGGCTCTGTTCTCTGAGACTTGCAGCAGTCTCTGAGCTCTACTGGATCTTGCCCAGTGGTGCCATTCTCCAGTCCATTAGGATCTGATTTCCGCCGTGGAAACATCACTCAGAAGCCATTCTCCATCTCCGTGTCTGTAATGTACCATCATTGCCAGCTAGCCTGGAGCAATCATCCATCCATCCCGCCATCCCTTCATCTCTGCATGCAGCAGGGCAGGCAGGCAGGCAGCCCCACCCAGAGCGAGCCAGAAACCATGATCTAATGTTTATATGGGAACGCCTGCAGCTCTCTGGCTGAAGAAGGGGGATTCAGGATCAAAACTTGACCAGTCTAGGGTTTTTAAGGCCAGCACCAATTCTTAATAGTGTTCCTTCAGTTGGGCATCGGCTCTCTAAGAATAACACTTCAGCTGGGTTGTGCTTTTTCCTAAGTAATACACACATTCTTGCACTCAATCTGCCAGCAGCTGTATTTTAGTGCTGATAGGATCTTTAAAGCTACAGCCAGTGGAATTTGAAACTCAGTGACTTGAGTTACCTTCTTCATCTCAGTGTCTGCGCAGACCATCGTGCCACTCGTCTCTCATTCATCCGGCCTGAGCTAAGACGCGGTTTAATTTTTTAAAATTCCTGCCAACATTTAGCCACACAGGGCGATTCCCAGATCTCAGCAGTTGCAGTGATACCACATCATAAATGATGGAGCCAAAGAGTCCCTCACATTTCTGGGAATTATGTTATAGAACAGATACAATATGCGGCTCAGTAATTACAGTCAGTGATAAATTCAGATTTCAGACACTCACTCTTCAGCATAATTCTTCATGCTACATGACAATAATCACAGTCTATTCCATACAGAAAGCTGACCCCCCAAAAATTAAGCATTCACACAGTGTTTACTGCTCCCTTCACAAACCAGCACAAGCTGACTCTTATGGGTACCATTTAACACCAGATGAGGACCTTAAAGGTCATCGTCTTGTGCACCTTTGGTTGATTTTTGGATCAATCCCTGAAGTTTCCTGTGCACACATATCTATACGATGCATGCTTGGGTCAAAAATGTCCTTCATTTTCAATGGTGCATGATGCCATGACCGGACCTGCTGAAACAAGTTTGTCCCGAAAGTTCTCCCTCACATGTTTCGGGACACTGCAGTAGAAGGTGACCCAGAGGGACAAATCTGCAGTGCACAGTCCCATAAGTGGCTCTCATTGCCAGCCATGATCCTTCACGCTGACACAGATGTTGATGTTCGCTCTCTCTTTGTGGTTCATGGCTCGATCTCAGATGCATAGGTGCAAGCGGTGGGAGGGGACTGCAGGGAAAGAGCTAAAAAAAACCCAAAGCACTAAAAATGGTCCTGAGAACACAGCCAGAGCACCCAGGTGAGATTGGCCCAATAAGGTGGTAGTTCTTTCTTTTTTGTTTACATCATATAGTAAATTTATTCATACTGAGAATTTGTATCCACAAAAGGAATATTTCATAGTACGGAGTGTAATTTCAGCCATCTATCACTAAGACAGTTGAAGCTTTCCTGCAGAATTTAAGATAAAAGGCAGGTGTGGTTGTTTGTGGACATGCACAGTCTGATCTTGAGGTCTCAGTAGAATCAGCTTTTTAAAAAATAAAAAAAATAAAAACCCTCACAGGTTTGTATATAATCAGTGGAAAGACATTATACATCTCCATCATATCAGAATTGGGAGAAATAGCCGTGGCCAGATCAGAGCTTCACTCAGAGGCTTTTACAGAACCATGTATAGGTCTCACTGTACAAACACTAATTCATCACTGAGCAGCAAAATGAAACGCTAAAAACTGCATGAAGAAAAGTCATCTCAAAGGGCCAGCTGCCCAGAAAAAGATTATTTTTCAGCATGGCTGCTTTTAAATCACCTTTTCTCTGTTTCCATTCATAAACATTGGCCACTGAATTCTGCTGAGCCAGGAGAAGATGCCCCACCCCGCCAAAAGATCAGTGTTTATACACCGGCCTCACATATTCATTCAGTGCAGGAACTGGCAAGGAAGAGGGAAGGGGTTTCCCGCTGGGCTGCCTGACCGGCGAGGGGGTGGGGGGTAGTTGGGTAGACAGGAACTGATTAGGCTCTGCAGAGGTGGAAATTGGTGCGCCTTCTTTCTGGAGCCTTTTTCTGCCTGAGTGAAAACCTCACCTCTCAATCTACTCCGACTCCAGGATCATAAGAAAGCCTGATTCCACTGTGTCCTCATACTTAAATGGTAAAAGGGGCTGTTTTCTGAAGAATCCACACTCATAATAAAACCTACCAGATCTATCGTTCCTGTACTTTTAGCAAACTAAAGATCCCACAGTTCCAATAAACTCCATACAGTCACCTCAGTGTAACTCTGCAGCGTATACGCAGTAATCCCTGAGCTTCAGAGTGCTCTGAACACTCAGCTTCACTTTTCTTTTTCTCTTGGATCCATTTGATGTCGTAGAAAGGAGACGAGCCAATACGGTCACGTTAGACTCGCAGTTCTAGCTGTGAGCACAGAGGCCCCACTCCCCTGCTGGTCACACCTTTTTGCTTCCAAGGTCCAGCCAGTCAGAATAGAAGATCCAGAAGATGAGCTGAGGGGCTCCACCAAGGTATACCACATATAACCCACAGAAGGATTATTTCAGCCTGTTGAATCGTGTAAAGCTGCCTTAGCAGAGTCCAAGAATTTAAATATGAAATCAAAAATTAGGAGAACAGGCACCTTTAAGGTCTGTGTAATGGCTCAAGATGATTTAAAGACACTCTGAGGTCAGGGTTACGGAAAATTCATGATCAGTGTTGAAAGCGTAGTTTAGAGAAGCTGATGTTTGCTGAAAAGGGAAAAACCCATGATCATCATTTTAATGGAGGAAAGGAGAGCAAATGTAATCATGGTTAAGAATGGAAAAACTGAGTGGGATATGAAAAAGTGCTCTGGCAGGTTAGGATATGAATAGAAAGAAAGACTTACCACAATCATCATCAGAGACGCAGAGAAGATAGTAACCATGATTAAATTACATAAAACATGAACTGTCAGACTGTGAGGTTTTCACAAGAGTATCTCAGCCACCGCAGAAAGTTGCTTATCAAAGTAATGGAAGGTCACTGAGATGCTTGATTTTCTGGGTTTGGAGATTTGTTCCCGTGCAGACATCAGTGTTCATATTAGGTGAAAACATGACTTATTTATTTATTTTACAATCTGCCAGAATGTGGAATTGGGGTTTTTTCACAAGCCAACATGAGCTGGTCAGCTACTGAGAGCAGAGTGAGAGGCAGTAAGGCAAAGACAAAGAGCTGGGCTGTGGCTGGCTGTGGAGGAGGAGGGGAAGGTGGGATGATGAAGAAGGAGGATGAAGGGGGGGGGTGCTGCATTGTGGGCTGGCGGCTCCAGCTGCCCTGCCGCTGTGCTGCTTGGCTCACCCAGCGTCTGGCAGGCAGCCAATCACAGTGCAGGAAAGCAGTGCCACTTCAGTTCAGTGTGTCAGAACGAACAGAGCAGGGAGGAGAGGGAGGGAGGAGATACAGAGATGTAAGGAAGACGAGAGGAGGGCGGCGTGGGGGAAGCAGATTGGGGAGAGAGGGATGAGAGAAGGAGAAGATGGAAATGGGAGGAGGCAGGGAGGGAAAAGGGAGGGAGAGGCAGACAGCGCTGCATCCATACCTCCAGATCGAGCAGCAGCACACAGCCTGCACCATTTCTACAGTCACCTCAAAGCTGCATGTACACATGTGGAGGAAAAGCTTTTAATTCCTGCAGCAGCTACATCAGGAGTGGAGGGAAAACTAAAGTGAATACATGCATACTGATGAGTCACAGCCACCTTTCAGTTACCTTTACCTCCTCAGCTGTCAACAACAAGGAGGAAAAATGAATCATGCATTTCCTGTTTTCACTTCCTTTGTCATCTGTTATTTCCCCCAACGACACGCAGAGCAGACACACAAATGATGCTGACTTAAAACCCATTTTGTCCTGCTGAAGAGATTCAAGACAGCTCTCGTCTTTCAGGCCTCGGCTCTTTCAAGGGTTTCTGTTTGTTTTGGTTTGTGCTGGGATGAGAGTGGGATGATTGATTCTGAATGATGTGAACAGGGTCGGAAAAGGGAAAGAGACAGGAAGGAGATTCTCTACTGTAAGAGTGTCCCATTTTCTTTTGTCTAACCTTGAATGTGGATTAGGTTACAGACTGGGGCTCTCTCACACACACACACACACACACACACACACACATACACACACAGTCTGTAACCTGCCACAGACAGACAACTTACCTTTTGGAGCATTACAAGAGTAGAAAAAAATGTCTGCAGCACTAATTGCGAACCACCTCATTTGTGTACATGTGTGCTACACGCCGGCCCCTCTCTACACCGCACGAGCACGCTGCACCCTTCCACCTCCATCTGTGTCTGCTTTTCACTGTTCCTCCTCTCTGTCTGTTACACAGCACGCCGTTTGCCACCCACCTTTGATTTAATGAAGGTTCCTGCTTTTCTCACCCCCCCCCATAGCTTCAGGAGATGCAGTTTGTTTGGAGCACAGTGGAAGCTTCCTTCTTGTATTTTAGTGTCCTGTGGTGACACTATCACTGACGCAGAACACCAGAGAATCTTTACTTTTCTTAAAATCTGTTGTTATAAAGATCAAAATAGCCCTGCCATGCTGTGAACTGATCTGTGTGATTATCAGATTTCAGTCACAATTTTGACTTCTAACAATTATGAAAATAAAATAACCAGGATTAAAAAATTAAAAAAAAAACTTTATACACTATTTTCCTTTTTTTTTTAATCAATCAAGCACCTTTTTCCTTTGCAGCGTTGCTCTCTTCCCTTCCTTAAAGCTCACTCACGGTTTAGCTCAGTTCCAGCTAAGATGACTAAAAGGGAGTCCTCTGTTAACGGGAGGGTGTAAAACTCCCTAAGCTTCCATAGATGAACCTGTGGGAGGATTATTACAGTTGCCTGCTGCAGCCTTTGTCGCCGAATCACCCATGGCAGCAGTGCAGCAGCAGAAGGTGAATCTGACTGCTCCACCCTGGCCTGCACCTGCAGACGACCTGTGGTGGAGGCAAGCTGAATTTGGCCTTTTGAGATGGGCTTTATTTAATTATGATTTTTGCTATAATTTAGCAGCCTTACAAGGTGGCCTTTGGCAGGAGTACCTTGAATCCCAGTACTGGATGCCAAGAAATGATGGTCCTAAATAAAGTGTGCTTCAGGAAGTTGGTGAGGCGGCAGCTGTGTAAGCTCGGTTAATGTCCTGTTTGGGGGCTGTTGTGTTTTTGCACTTTGTTTTAGGTGGTTGTTTAAGTTTAAGTATTAAAAACTCCTCACATAGACATATGAAAAGTGCGGCTTTGTTAAAATATACCCTTCACCAGATGAATGCTACACAATCAAAAGTTCTTACCCAGCATCA
>JAMQGT020006894.1:0-11837 GCA_024447675.2 Pterophyllum scalare
TCACATATGTGCTGATATGTAATTTAAGCTGCTAAGAGCCAAATCTAGTGTGTGGATTCGCTTTACATTTAAAAAATGCTCCAACCCTGCCCTGTGTGAAAAAGTCCTAAAACTAGAACTAATAACTGGTTGTGCCACCCAGCATGAACAATCATGAATTACATCATGAGTTTAATTTCACTGCCACACTCACACCTGGTCACTGCCAGAGCTGCTGAACCAAGAAACCCCGTTAATGGAAGCTGTCTGACAAAGTGCAGCGGGCTCAAGGATCTCAGAAGGCAGCACATCATCCACGACCTAAAGAACCGACTCAGGAACAAAGTCAGTGACATCTATCAATCTGAAAGGCTTACAGAGTCATTTCTGAGACTGCAGAGAACCACGAGTGAGAGCCAATTCAATTCAGTTCCATTTTATTTATATAGCTCCAAATTACAACAAACAGTCGCCTCAAGGCGCTTTGTATTGTGGGTAAAGACCCTACAATAACACAGAGAAAACCCAACAGTCAAACGACCCCCTATGAGCAAGCACTTAGCAATGGTGGGCAGGCAAAACTCCTTTTAAGAGGAAGAAACCTCCAGCAGAACCAGGCTCAGGGAGGGGCAGTTATCTGCCACAACCGGTTGGGCTGAGGGGAGAGAGACAGGACAAAAGACATGCTGTGAGAACATCGAGCTCATCCAGGAGGTCAGAGAAGAACCCAGAACAACATCTAAAGAACTGCAGGCCTCAGCTCAGCTAAGGTCAGAGTTCATGATCCAGCAATCAGAAAGAGACTGGGCAAAAATGGCCTCCATGGCAGACCTACAAGAAGAAAACCACTGCTGACCAACAAGAACACAAAGGCTCGTCTCACATCTGCCAACAAACATGCTGGATGATCCCCGAGACTTCTGGGAAAAATGTTCTGCGGACCGACGAGACAGAAGCTGAACTTTCTGGAAGGTTTGAGTCCCGTTACATCTGCATAAACTCACACAGGGTTTCATAAAGAGAAGATCAGACCAACAGTCAGACATGGAGGTGGGAGTGTGATGCTCTGGGGCTGCTGTGCTGTAACTGATGGAACCATGGATTCTGCTCTACCAGAAGATCCTGAAGGAGGACGTCCAACCATCAGTTCATGCTCTGAAGCTCAAGAGCACTCAGGTTATGCAGCAGAACAATGATCCGAAAGACAGCGGCAAGTCCACCTCAAATCTGCAAAGAAGAGTTGGGCCAAAGTTCCTCCACAGCGATGAGAAAGACTCACTGCCAGTTATCACAAACGCTGGATTTAGGGAGCAGTTACTCTCTCACACAGGGGAGGCAGATTTGAATATCTTTGTTCCATTAATAAATGAAATTATCATTAAAAAACAGTATTTTGTATGATATGAAAGGTCCCCCATATTTGCTCATAGTTTAATAATACCCTCCAAATGTCCCTCGCCCTTTATATTCCAGTACTCATTATTTCTGACACACCAATCCTTTAGCAAAGGCTCGAGCATTTACCCACATGTGACTCAGTCTTCTAAAGTGTTTTTGTTCGTATTAATTAATGTGAAATTTGCAAAAAGCAACATGTCATGATCTTTGATAGTGTGAAAGACCTAAAAATGCTACCCTTTCATATCTTCTGAGAGTTCATTTTTACTAGGACATAAGATAAGCAAGCATGACCAGAAGCAGCACCAGCAGCAGTGATTCTCACACCACACGCCATAAATAATCTGAGCACATTTTCTGACAGCAGTTCACCGTTTCACAGGAACAGGAGAGGCTGTGGAAAATTTTAAGAACTGTCATTTAATGAGGAAACACTGCACCAATTCAGTTGTGCATGTTGGCCATGAAATGTAGAGGTGCAGATCAGCCATGCCCCCTGCTTTGATCTCGCTCCAATGTGACTTTTTATGGCATTAATTGCTAAATAAAACTAGACCTGCTCCTCTCACTTCCCTCAAACCATCAGTGTCCCCAAAATAAGACATGCAAAACTTTAGTAACAGGTCAGAAATGTAGGCTCAGGCAGGGGTAATCTGTGTTTTCCTCTGGGACTATTTTCTTTGCATGGTAGTGCAAATTCACAGCACAGCATTGAGTATGTGGGAGTGACTCACAGTTAACTGCAGCACCCTTGTTTATGGTCACCCACAGCACCTCCTCCTGGGTCACTGAAGCTCATTTTACAAGCTTCTAGTGTTTCATTTCCACACAGCAAATTTAAGTATCGAACCTCCACGTGGTGGTCGAAGCAGTCTCAGGCTAAAGGCTGTATATCAAAGATGGAAGCAGCCACTTTGCTGGCGTCCACTGGTTTGTCAAGTTTGTTTTGAAGCTTCAGTTTTAGCCTATCTCAATCCTGAGCCTCTTTCTGCAGCCCTGAACATTTCTAGAACTTAACCTGCAATGTTGGTGAACGAATCCCACAGCTAGTAATCTGGATTTTATTATTATTACATTATAGTGATGGCCCCTGCAAGCTCTCTCCAGGCAGCTCCCTCACCTGAACCACACAGAGTATTACAGTTTTTATTTTTCAGTCAGAAGCAACCACATTACAATGAAAGGATGGAGCACAAAGTTAAACTTTAGGCCTTAATATAACTACCATATCAAATTAAACTGACTGTAACTATGTTTATTTGCTGTAAAGTTGGGCATGTTAACATGTGGAGACTGGGTCACTGCTGGAGCCTCTGGTGGACATTAGTGGACCTGCAGTTTTTTTCCACCGTTGCGATGGATTCTTTTTTGAATCTGAAAAAAGGCCGAATGGCAGATCATCTTTTCAAGGCATTTGTCGCATGTAAGAAAAATACAGAACATGTTTTTCATGATCATGATAACAACACTGATACAGAGAGATTGCTCAGTAATAACAAAATATTCAGATGCTGCAAAGCTTTCAAAATAAAAGTTGGTTTTGGTCAAAATAAGACATCAAATAATTAAGATGATCACACCCTGCACATTTAGATGGTTAACATGTGACTGCATTCTCCAGAGGATCAGTGCTGTCTTTTAAGGTAAACCCTCCTCTGCACTGAGGCTTTGTGAAGGCTCTGTCTCAAAGTCCACCTTAAAATGAAGTGAGGTACTTGTGGATTTGTCCTGCCAGCAGCAAATTACACATCACTCCTGGATACAAAACATCTGGACAGCAAAAAGGCTCCAAGGAGTATAAGCTGAGGCAGATGTGAGGAAGTGCAGCAGATGGACTGATCTCCTCATCATGAATCCAGCTCTGGTGCTGTTGGCGTTGCTGGCCTCAGTGGCAGCTCAGTCTCACGACCATTATGACATGGATTGGGTCAATGGATATCGCCAGGGATTCAACTTCCAGTGTCCCCACGGTGAAGTCATCGTAGCCATCAGGAGCTACTTCAGTGAGACGGATGGCTCTGACCGCCTGTGGTCATTTGAGTGCCAGGCCACACCTGAGGGTCTGGGGGAACCCAGTGACTGCTGGTGGGATGACATCAACCGTGCTGGGATGGAGTGGTGAGTCCGCTTGTCTTAATATCAGTCTTTTCCTTGTTTTGTACCAACTTTTTTTTAGACTTTTACAGCTGTGGAATGAGGCATGCTGGAGGACATGTGTGTTCAGGGTTTATGGATAAATCAGAAAGTGTAATTAATGTTAAGAAGCCGCCTGTAAATTTGGATCATAGCAGTGGTTTCATTTAAAGGCTGCACAGAAGTCAATCTGCTGAACTGCTGCTGTTTATAATCTCTCTGAAAACTGCATTACACTGAATGTAACAGGACACAGCATGATGCACAATGATTGAGAGCAGTAGGTTAGAAACACACCAAAAAGATGATCCCAAATGGGAATGGGAATGAAAGCAGGAAAAACTTGTTTTTCCTCAGTGAAGCAGCTGGATTTGGTCTTTCACGTAATGATGATGCAAGTAACACATCTCATGTGTTAGCTGCCTGATAAGCATCACCAGGCTGTTAACTTCAGCTTCGTTGGTTGTTGCTCCAGTCAACAGGATCAAACTATATACAGATTTATTTCCCTTGACTCTGGCACATCCTTTCCTCGGCAGCATACTCAAACGCCACTGTTACTGGGTGGATGACACACTGAAGAAAAAAAACTCCTGAATGGACATCACAGGTTTAAATTCCCATGTTATTACCTAAAGCTGGAAATTCAGGTGTAAACAATGCTAGTGGACCAAATATAATCCTCATTAGGAGGTGTCATTTCCACGTCCAAATGAAAAACAGAGGCACCTAGACAGCTAGAAACAGGCCAAATTATTGAGTAAAAGGATCAGTGTGGATGTTCTCCAAGGAGTCACAATGAGGTTTAATAACCAGACATCCATGAAAAAGAGGACCTGCAAGGTTCAGGTTAGAAGTTAGCTGGCTAGTTTCTAAAGGTGAAACTAAGTTCTGACTGAAGGATTTCTAGAAACTCAAACACAGCACTGTGATTGGTATAAACACATTAGCACAGAGACATGGAGGATGAAACTGCTGTCAGTGAAAGGTCACATCGAGGGGGGCAGAGACAAACACCATCACATGACAGGAAGAAGACCAAAACGGACCAAACTTCATCAAAGAGAACATTTGAGAGGATCCATCCACAGCACCAGAATATTATTAATCTGTCGCTGCAGTTTGCCTTACTCGCTGAGGCTGAGCTTCATGTCCACACTGAGAAGGATTCGAATATTTGTGAGCCCATAGGCTGAACTTACACTTTTCAAACTTATACACTTTCCATAAAATAACAGAGCTGATATAAATCTGGAGAGACCGAGTCGATGACTAAACAGTTTCTGGTGTCTCTTCAGAAAAAACGAAGCAAAGAAATGCGGCACATCGAAGCCAATGCAAGACGTACCGATCTGAACTTCAGAGTCCTGTTAGGACTGAAAGGTTTCAGTTATGACAGAAACCACCACATAAACATGGGCCCCTGCTCTTCCTCAGTTTTATTTACGCAGACATTTCTGACATTTGAAACAGATGCAACCAGCAAAGCATCATTTTAAATCCTCATTACTGAATTACTTTTAAAGCTGAGGGGATTTGGCCCCATAAAGATGTCATAGAGTACATGGTGTCAGGATGTAATAACTTTTCGCTGCCATAAGACTTTCCACATATTTGTCCTTCTGTTATTTTCATGAAGCATTTCATTCTGTTCTGTTGTCTCATTCAGAGGAACATATCCAGGCTCTCCTGGGTCTGTATGAATCACTATCTCACGGCAGAACAGCCACATATGTCTTCAGCTGAAACAGGGCTGTGTCCTTCAGGGACAGCAGTGCATTTTATAGGCCACAAGTCTGAACATTTTCCTCAACTTTTCATAAAAAAACAAAACTGGAAGAAACATGCTCAGGCAGTAAGAATTCACTGCAGAAAGAGAAGAGTCAAATGAGCCCATTCTAACCTCACATATTTCTGACTAACTATCAGCTTCACTGAACGGTTGATCTAATTAAAGGACTTGGGTCAACCTTTAGAAAACCTGTCTGGATCTATGATTCAACCTGCTGTTTACTCAGAGATGTCAGGCTGCAATTCCCATCCAAACACACCGCTCATCTCTTTCAGAGGACTCTTTCTGGTTTGCTTTAGATTTATTTCAGGTTGAGCTTGCCTACACCCATCCCACTGATTGGCCTGCAAACACTGTGAAGGCTTTTTACCGCAGCCTCCCCTGCCTCTGTCTGAGTTACACCGAGTAGGACATTAAACTGCCCCCGCTGGACCAAAGGGCTGAAGGCTGAGTCCACGTTGCCATGACGAATGTCTGTGCATGCTGCATCCCCCCGCTGCCTTGGATGTGTTATGGTGACAGGAATGGGCTTAAACTGTTAGCTAGCTGGTCTTCCCACCAAACTGTGTAAATGTGTCTCGGCTAAACTGTCTCTCAGTGATTTACATCTTAGGTGTAACTGCTGGAACCTCACTTGATGACTTTTATGTGTTGTTGCAGGACTTCAACATGCACCCGGTAATGGCCTGGTAGCTGGTGTTCAGAGCAAGTACTTTGAGTCCACTCTTGACCGGGAATGGCAGTTTTACTGTTGCTACTACAAACGCCGGTGTCCTTACTCCTGCATGTAGGTCCTCAGATTTTGATCTTATTGACCCTGATGCTGAGTTGCAGGATGGATAAAACTCTCACAGCTGTCTGTTAAAGCCATTACACAGTTATCATAGAGTTTACACCTGCCACTCACAGACTTCTACACAGCTGGATGACTTTTGAGCCAGAGGAGTTGCCCCCTGCTGGCCATTAGAAAGAATCCAGGTTTAAGGTGCTTTAGTGTTACATCGGCCTCACTTACATACCCTCTATGAATGTAACATGGTGCTTAGTTGACTTTAGAGATGCTGACAGAGCTCAGCTGGCTGCCCTCACATTTAGTATCTCTATTAAGATAAACTGTTTCCTGGCTGTCAGGTAGACATGAGAGTGGTATCAATCCTTTTGCTTATATCTCTGCAAAAAAGACTGATCACCAAATGGTTAATGAAATTCCACAGGAAGACCACTGACATTCCTGAATACTACAGAGAAGAGGGAGAGATGATTGTCCCAAGTTATGGCTACTTCATCCGAGGTGCCCAGACCACCTTCAGTGGAGTGCTAAGGTTGGTCAGTAACCTAGGAATCAGACCTGCGGCATCAGAATGTATTGGCACATCGAGATGAGTAAAACTTTGTTCATTTATGATTGTTCAGCTCATGAGATGTTCTTTCTGTCTTTCAGAGATCGGCAGTGGAAGTACATCCTGTGCAGAATGACAGACTTTGACTGTGAATTTGAGAATTTATAGGCATGTGAGGAGGTTTTTTTTTTTTTATTGATGCATAAACATTTTAATACATATTCACATCTACATTTAAAGGTGACCTATTATGCTTTTCATTTTATCCTGTCATATATCTCCTGTTTCAGTGGTTGGTGCTCATATCTAAACACGGCCAAAGTTACGAGCAATCCCTCTGAGCCAAACACTTAAACATAGGCCTGTCCGTCACTTCGGGCCACACTTTTCAAATGCCAGCCAATCAAATGACATCAATTCAGATGCTGCAGATAGTGAAATTTGAAGGGAGAGATGGTGCCTAACCCTCAACTTCAAAACAGAGGAGAAGTTGCTCAAAGTGAGGAGCACATAAACTTAGTAACTTAGCTCATCTTGCTAGTCAACGCTCTGTTAGCCTGCGACTGGTTGTTGTTGCTGTGATGACTGCACCAGCAAAGTTACCCTGCTCAGTTACCAGCATTTTTTGGTCTATTTTGGGCTTTCATTGACGCCAAAGTGAGTACATACTCTAATACGATCATCTCAGGCACACAGCCACACCTGCCTGCTTTTCAGACCTTCTGTTTGGGAGGCGCAGCCAATCAGAAAAACCACTGGCCTCAGGGCAAAAAATGCCACAGTCAGAAAAAAGTAGCGTATTTGTTCATGTTCGTGGACACAGATTGGCCCGTTTTGTTGGTTTCTTGCTTGGGGATAGCAGGTCTTGAAACTAATGCATTTCTACAGGAAGTACTGGATGTTTCAAGACTCTTCAGAGCTGAGGTGTGACAACTCCGACCCACCTTTAATCCAATCCATGATCTGCACCTAACCAAGCAGGTCATTAAAATGTGTTAAAATCACTGCCAGTTATTTAAACAAGATTAAAAGCAGAACAAATGTTGGCTAATGTAAAAGTAAGAAAACAAGGGGCTGCACCATCGTCCAGTATAGAGAGTAAATAAGGATTATTTTGGAACTGTTAATCCTGTTTGAAATAATCCAATGCTGCCCTGGAAGTGTACAAGAATAAAAGAATAAAATATGAAGCTGAAATGAGCTTTATAGGTCCCCTTTAAAAATATTACTAATAACTGATGCGGTTCAGTGTTTTCAGCCACATGTGTTTTTATTTTAAATAAACTGATCTACCACAGGCCTGAGAAATGTAGCTTTGTAATCACGGTTTTTGTTAGTCTAGCAAGAAGAATGACTCATATCATATAAACAGCTAAAATGAACATCTCCATGGTGGGCCTCGAGGGGATTGCGCTCCGTCGGGTTCTTTGGACAGCTTTAACCATTTTTCATTTGGTTGTTGGATGAAGTGGAAGTCCATTGGCAGCACGTCAGAGTGGCTCCTCCAAAACAAACTGAATTATCTGATACTCTGTTAATGGCTGTGGAAAACACAGCTCATAAGGCTCTCCTCCAAGATCTCCTGAGCACGTGACTTTCATGCCCATGATTGCATTCAGAGAGCTGACTGGGATCTTCTCCTCTTAGTGATGCACAGAGCAGTCATGTTGGGAGCAATGAGAGGTTCTTCTGAGTCGCTGGCAAAACAAGATTTGCATGCAATGAATCAGGTCCCATCTGCTTCCTCTGTCCATTCTTTATTAAAGTCCAGTTATACAGTGTACTTAAATCCATGTAACCGTGCTGTGTGAAAACCTGGATTAAACACGTCATTTATTTAATGTGAAACTGTGTTGTGTTCAGTTTAGGCTCAAATAAAAGCAGTTATTTTATATGATCTGGCAGTTTCTGTGCAATAATATACACCAAAGACAGAAGAACATTCCAGCTGGGTTCCTTTCCAAGTATTCCCAATATTCCAGTTGGTGTGACAGTTGTAGGTGTGTATGTCCCGCTGGCTCTCAGCAGCATCGACCAATGAAGCTGCCTTTAAGTCACATGACTGAGCTGAAACTGTAAAGTCCCTGCTGCTGCCTGTAAGCTGATTAGTAAACAAACATCATGTTTGTTTCTTTTGTGTGGTGCTTATTCTCCATGAAAAAGTGTCGTTAATCTGACGCACGAACGTTTATCTTTGCATTCAAACAGCTGTTTGGAAAGAGAAAAAATAAAAATCTAATCTTATCTGATTTTTTAAGATGCTTTAACACATTGTTTAGTTGAAATCCTACAAATGTTGCCTCATCAGTACAGCAGAGATCCACATAAAGGTTCCAGGGCTGAAAAACACATTTAAGCTCTGTTAGAAACTGCACCCAGATCAGTTTTACACCCACTGCCACAGTCTACATGACAGCTGGGCTAACATCAGCTGCAGATGCTTTGGAGCTCCATTTTTATGTTCCTAGACTTCATTTAATCACGCCTGAATCCTGTATAAAGAATTGTTTGAACCTTTATGAAATCTTTCCTCTAACAGTTCTAATAGCAGAGCAGGAGACTGACAGGCAAATACAGCAGCAGCCACTTTGCCCTCATTCTCATTTCTTTACCAGCTGGACTCTCCAAATCTGTCCAAACTTCATGGAGCGAGTTAGCTGAAGGTCACAGGGGTCACTGCGCTGTCTTGAAAAGAGCTGGGGATCGTGCCAGCAGCTTTCAGAGCTGTTTGCTTATGGCAGCTGCTGTCTCTGAGCACGAGCCAAGTGCCGCGGCCTATCGCAGCTGTCCCCTGAGCCAGCGGCCGGTGGAGAGCCACACGCCTGCAGAGGCCTCCTGCCCTCAGAGACCTGCTGTCCCTGTGGTGGCTGTCTCCTTCCTGAACTGGAAAAGACGGAGATATACTGCCTGGCTTCCTCCTCTCCACCCACCAACACATTTAAATTACGGCCAGATGAATAACGATCCTTTCAAAACAATATTCACACTGACTGTAATTAAAGTTTGTAGGAGAAGCCACAAAGCTATTAAAGTCTCCTTACTGCCATCAGTTTTTGGATAGTCTATAGTTAGACACCATATAATTAAGAACTAAGTAGTCATTTAAGGCAGAAACGCACAGAAGGATTTCAGTTGTGATGAAAGTCTGATTCTGTTTTGGACAAAAGCCTCGACTTTTACAAAGCTCCGAATGTGTCCGAGCTCCCTTTGATGAGCACACCTGTGGGTGTGAGGCTGTAATATGGTAACGTGTTACATGTAAGAACATTACATAAAGGATGAAAGATGGACAGTGAGGTTATTGTGGTCGACTAAACCTAAGCTTAGAACTTGAGTGTGGGGACAAAACATTTTGGTGATTTCTGCATTTCCTGCTAAATCGTGCTGGATTAAAGTCTTCAGTTTTAGTCCTGGCCAACTTAGTGCAGAACTTATTGCACTGATGTCTGTAACAGAGATCTGAGTGTCATAAATCCTCACAAATACCACCTTTTTCAGCCAAGACCTGAAATAAAATGGAACATTTTTAACAATAAACGTGAAGTGAAACTAGCAAAAGCACTGTGGAAAAACACTGACCTATAATAATTGAAGTTCTGTTTATTTCCTGTTTTGTTTCTGGGGGTGGGGTGCTTACATTTCTATAATGGTCTCTGTGACTCAAACCTCAGACTGCCATAAACACTTGGTTCTGTATGACATCATTGAGATGCTGTCTCAGGAACACTGCACCTGAGGGCTCACTTGTCGGTCATTCCTCGGTACCACTGAATAAAAAGATAAACTTTATTGTCATTGCTACAAGAACAATGAGACAACACACCATAAGAAGGAAAACAGGACTCAATAGTAAATCAATGGCACAGTTAAAACAGTAACTATAACACGGAGCAGCTCAGGTTATGTGATGTGATGTCAGGGAGCTCTGGGGAGGGGAGCTCTGATTGCTTGTGGGCAAAAACTTTTTGTCATACTGGACCTCCTTTAATGGAGCTGAAGCTTGTGCCTGATGGGAGGAGTTGGAGCAGGTGATGGGCAGAACGGGGGGTTAGGATGAACAGAGGGAGGTGGAGATGGTGATATCTGGCAGCTCTGTCCTGATGATCATTCCAGCAGATTTAATAAGCCGACGGTGTCCTGTTCTGCCTTCGTGCAGCTGAAGAACCCAGCAGGACGCCAGCACATCAGTACCAACAGTTTCTGAGGTCACAGAGAACAATGCAACAAAGAACAGAGAAAAACTGAGGGCTTAAATACACACCAGGTAATTCAATTCAATTCAATTTTATTTATATAGCACCAAATCACAACAAACAGTCGCCTCAAGGCGCTTTGTATTGTGGGTAAGAGACCCTACAATAACACAGAGAAAACCCAACAGTCAAAACGAGCCCCTATGAGCAAGCACTTGGTGACAGTGGGAAGGAAAAACTCCCTTTTAACAGGAAGAAACCTCCAGCAGAACCAGGCTCAGGGAGGGGCAGTCATCTGCTGTGACCGGTTGGGGCTGAGTGGAGAGAGACAGGACAAAAGACAGTGCTGTGGAAGAGAGACAGAGATTAATAATAATGATTAAATACAGAGTGAAGTATAAACAAGTAAATAAGGTGAATGAGAAAGAAACAGTGACATTATGGGACCCCCCCTCAGCAGCCTAGGCCTATAGCAGCATAGCTAAGGGGTGGTTCAGGGTCATCTGATCCAGCCCTAACTATAAGCTTGATCATAAAGGAAAGTTTTAAGCCTAATCTTAAAAATAGAGAGGGTGTCTGTCTCCTGAATCCAAGCTGGGAGCTGGTTCCACAGAAGAGGGGCCTGAAAGCTGAAGGCTCTGCCTCCCATTCTACTCTGAAGTATCCTAGGAACCACAAGTAAGCCAGCAGTCTGAGAACGAAGTGCTCTATTGGGGTGATATGGTACTATGAGGTCTTTGAGATAAGATGGGGCCTGATTATTCAAGACCTTGTATGTTAGGAGAAGGATTTTAAATTCTATTCTAGATTTAACAGGGAGCCAATGAAGAGAAGCCAATATGGGAGAAATCTGCTCTCTCTTTCTAGTCCCTGTCAGTACTCTAGCTGCAGCATTTTGGATCAGCTGAAGGCTTTTCAGGGAGCTTTTAGGACAGCCTGATAATAATGAATTACAGTAGTCCAGCCTAGAAGTAATACGTAACTGAACCAGTAGGTCACAAA
>JAMQGT020006898.1:0-18204 GCA_024447675.2 Pterophyllum scalare
CACACACACACACACACACACACACACACACACACACCCAGCACCAGGACACGCACCGCAGGAATAACTACACCAAGTATATACACATATACACATATATATATACACATATACATATAAAGAAAACAAAGTATAAAAGAAATATAAAACTATAAAAAAACACACACACACAAAACACACACACACACACACACACACACACACACACACACACACACACACACATCACAAGTTCAGCTCTCAACATGTCAAGGATAAAAACCAACTAATAACCAGTTCATCATTAAAAGTGTGTCAATAAAATTCAATTTTTATTATTTCTGTCATGAAAGTGAACCAATAAAAACAATAAGCCTCAATAAAATGTACCATGAAGTTTTTGTAGTGATGATTTCAAGGAATCAAAATAAGCTCCAGGACAGGTAAAAAAAAAAAGGGCTGGAGCTCAACAGCAGTCAGAAGAGGAAGAGAGTTCTTGTAAATGTTGCTTCTGCTGTGAGACACAGACCTAAAAAAGTGCATAAATGTTCCATGAATTTCATTTCTATCCATCATCTTGAACACTGGCTATAAATGGGTTAACTTCATGGTGGTGTGGTTTGGTTTCTTCACGTTTCTCCTTCGATGCAAATAAAGAGCTGTTACCGTGTGTGTTGAACTAGTAAAACTCAAAAAAATCTGTGCAACTTGTTACTCAACTTTTTATTTTAGTTTCTGCAGTATCAATGGTAATAACTACAAAAAAATGAAACTAAAAACTCATTAACTACCATGATTGAATAAGTTTTTGTGTCATCCTCATCTGATACAGGTTCATCCTTTAGCTTCAAGAAACAATGCTGACCATGAAGGTGAGATCATTTTTGCACAGATTGTCTGCCTCCTTCGTCCACAACACTTGACCCAAGAAAAGTAAAGAAGCTGAGCTAACTTAAAACTGAATTTTTTAAAAGTCTGTCAGCTTGATATTTTATACTGTTTATATGCTGTGTTGCCTAAATGGCGATGTAATGTTGCATGTTTGCCCAGCATTTTTTTAAATCAAATTGATTAAGCTCAACAAAAGCAACACATCTTGGAGCTTAACTTTTTTTTTTATTTTACTTTGAGCTACCTTATTATTATTATTATCATCATCATCATTATGTTACAGTGTTCAGTTTAATTAATTCTGCATTCTCAGGCTGTATTATGAAATATCTGAACTTCTTCCCGTCTTACAGTTTTACAGTAATTCTAGAGTACTGCTTGTATTTTAAAGTATGGAAAGTTGTACCCTTACTTCCCTGTAGAGACTGGAGTGGTGACCACTGCTCTCCCATTAATGCTCTGGAACAATACGTGCTGCACCGCCTTCCCCACTGTGTGAATCACAGCAAAAACCATCACTATTAACGTTGCAGGATATATGACTGTGTGGCTGTGTGCTCAGAAGCACACTGGGATATTTGCCGCACAAAAGACAACAACACAAAAAGAATTCAGTGATCTCAAAGTCAAAGAATTCACTCTGATTAAAGCAGGTTGCAAACATGAAAATAACAGCTGTAACTCTGTAATTTTGAGGTTACAGCTTTTAATTATATCACTGGGACTTCTTTGGACTTCACACATCTGCTCCAGTTCCTTCAGTCTTTAGTACTTTTCTCGAGCTTTCTCGTCCTTGATTGAGCTTTCAGCGGGGATCGTGACATCTGTCTAACATGGTACCGAACTCTCAAGGCCAGAGTTTTCAGAGTTGGAATTTTCAATCAGTTTCTAATCTGTAAGTTCGATAATGACCTCTTTTGTGGCAACTCATCCAAGAAAAAATGCTTTCTGCATATCTTTAACTTGCTGGACTGATTTCCCTATCAGTTTAATCACCTTACCGACTAAACTGAGAGACTGCAGTAACTGTTTGAGTGACACAGAAATCATTTGGTAACAGGTGTCAGAGCCAAACATTCCCATTTTAAATCCAAATAAAACTTCAACACATTTCAGGCATTCTTATAGTATTTACTTTCTTTCTTTTTGACATGCAGATTAATTGTAGCATGATTGTCTCCAGCGAAATGAACCAATTTGATCAGTGCAGACAATCCAGAGTTCACTTGACTGTATAGACACTCAAAC
Organism: Pterophyllum scalare; assembly: GCA_024447675.2. Taxonomy (NCBI): domain Eukaryota; kingdom Metazoa; phylum Chordata; class Actinopteri; order Cichliformes; family Cichlidae; genus Pterophyllum; species Pterophyllum scalare. The sequence goes on from JAMQGT020006898.1 coordinate 2,119, forward strand.
AATCTCAAAGCGTTGTTAGTGTGCATAGTTGTGCATGAATGAGCCAATGCATGGAAGTAGACGTGATAGGAGCTGAGGAGGGTTTTAGTGCTAAAGTCATTCAACTAGCTGAAAGTCCAACTTGTTTGATCTGATTTACAAAATAAATTTATTGGAATTAATGTTAGGAACAATCAGGACCTGGAGAAGCCATCCAACTAAAACGAAAATCCAATTTGTGCGACTTCGACTTGTGTGACTTTTACTGTACTTCTAATTTAGACTTTTAAAATATTATTGAATATGAAGATTGGTATAAATCCAGAGTCAAAGCTGTTGTGGCTTATTGGAAGATTCTCTTTGTCAACGTCAAAAGTCAGAGTCAGGTTTCAGTAAGGAATTAAAAAAAATCTATTTTTTGGAGAGTAAAAAATCGTTCAACAAGAACAATTTATAGCCATCGATCAGGCATTAAATAGTGCCATGTTCAGTGGGGACAAGCCCAGTTATTAGCTGATGCTTGAAGAGGATATAAATACTGAGGGGTTTTATGGCTTCAGGTGTAACTGATCATCAGTTTCTACATTTATATAAAGCAACACCAAAAACAAAGAAAAACTTGTGTGAAATAAGGCAGAACACTGTTATGCTGCTTCCATATATTAGAGATTACACCTCAGAAAAAACAAAACTTAAAGTTTGAATAAAATCTTTAAACTTTAATAACACAAACACAACAAACAACAGAACTAAACAATGAACCAACAGGAGTCACGTGGTTGCAGTGAACACGATGGCAGCAGCACTGAGGTCCGTCCAATTCCAGATGGATAAAATAATAGTTTAAAGAAATATAGGCTCAATTATATGAAAAATAGGTCTATTACTAAATATTATAATAAGAAGGTGTGGAATTGTCAAGAAGAAAACCAAATTCAGCAGAATGACGTTGAAATACAGAAGTGCGGGAGCCCCTCGCTTGAGCAAGAGGAATCAGCAGACGACTGACCTTGCGGCCTAGATGCCCTGTTCATGGAAATTACTAAAATGAACAAAACACTCCAAAGTGTGGCCACAGATATCACAACTATTAAGGAAATGACAACAGAACTGAAGACGACGGTGACGGCCATGCAGGAGAGATTGGCAGAGGCAGAGGCGCAGGTTGGACATTTGGAGGAGGCCGCAGATAGATTGAATGATGGAGAAAAGAGAAAGAAGAGGATGGAAGAAATGTGGGAATGCATTCAAATCGTGGAGAACCAAAGTAAGAGAAATAACGCAAGACTGATAAGCCTGAAAGAAACATTTGGGACTAATGGAACATTAATGAGATGCATTCAGCGTATCACGGTGAAATCCAAGCAGATGCAGAATCTGCAATTGAGAGAGTACATAGGCTGTTAGCCCTAATGCAGGATCACGACAGACCTCTGCGACTGGTACTCAACAGGTTGCTACGAATTTCTGCAGCGAAAGAAAAAACAGGATTAGAGTGGGAAGGATGTCGGCTATCCATACTTCTGGACATGACTAAAGAACTGGCAGAGAAGAGAAACTCATTCACAGCAATGAATCACAAACTCCAACAGAAGGGCTTAAGATTCACACTCGCATTCCCGCCAACGTTACAATTCACATGGGGAGGAAATAATGAGTTTTACTACAGGACCCAAACTTCTGTCCATGAGATAAATAAGGTGCTAGGGGAAATGATATTGGGACATATAATATTGGCAGGGGACTTTAATCAAGTACTTGATCCCATTTTGGACAAAAGTACATTTAAAGGGCTGATGACGACTAGGGATAGAGAAGCAATTCATATGTTAATGGAAGACTGGCATTAATTGATATCTGGAGAATGATTAACCCTAGCCAAAGAGAATACACATTCTTCTCACATTGCCACAAAACCTACTCAAGAACTGATCTATTTTTAATTGCAAAACCTTTGACAGACAAGGTCATTGATTGTAACATTAGGAGGGAAGATGATTGCGTACTCTGTAAAAAGGAAAAAATAAGACATTACCAAGATTAAAGAATTAGAAACAGAACAGGAGAAAAAGATAGCAGAACAATTCTCTCAATCACAATATCAGGAACTTTGTGACCTCAAATATCAGTTCATTGAAATCTACAACAAAAAGATAGAATATTTGCTACTTAGACTTAATGCCAAATTTTATGCAGGAAAGAGAAAAGGCTGGGAAGATATTAGCTAGAAAAGTAAAAGAAAAGTACCTCTCAAACACAATTTCATCCATTAAACATAGGAATAAATTGGTAACTTCAGCTAAAATATATAAAACAGTATTAAAAAGGAAAAAAAACTATACACATCAACAGTATTGGATGATAAACAAAAGGAACAAGAGCTGTTCTTTTCTAATATTAAAATGCCCCAAATTAACACAAATCAAGTAGAAAACCGGAAAGGAGAAATAAGAGAAACAATATCATTAATGAATAATGGAAAATCTCCAGGTTACGACGGACTGCCAACAGAATACTGTAAGGATTACAGTATATCAGTATACTTGCCATAAGTCTGTTTTCTTATCCGTTACGTGACAGTATTTGCTGTGGAACTGCTAAACAAGGACACGGATTTACGGCTTACTGATTTCGTGAATCCACCATTTTTTTCCTCGCAGTGATTGTGTAGTCCAAGTTCAGTTATGCCGAAGTTGCAAGTAGACAAGTCAAAATGTTGGGTCGTTGGGTGTATTAACCCACACGATTTCTTACATTGGCTCCCGGCATCAGAACCTCTTCGAAGTGCCTGTTTCACTGCTGGTAGCTAATCACATAGCTGCTATCGAACTACAAAAATGGCTGAACGGGGTAGAGTGGTACGCTCCGCGAACTGGAGGGGGCGGCGCGTGAACTGTCTCATTCACATTTAAAGAGACCACTTTAGAGACCACACCAAAATGAGCTGCTCTACGATGCACCACAAAAAAGGGGCAAAAGAGGGGTCTGTGGAGCTGCAATAACAAGGAATTCAAAAGCATTGCGGTTCTACTTTATATAGACCACAAGTGAATGATTTACATATGAAAAAGGGTTTAAAAAGCATGATATGTGCCCTTTCAGACTTAGAAGTGCTGATTCTCATGCTAGCTGCTTCGGTTTCGGCTGAAAATTGTTTCACTGGGTATTTGTCTCTTTCACATATATTCATATATTCACTCCACAGAGATTCCTCTGCTGCATGGCTGAACAACAGTTTCTCGGTTTTATTGCGGAGGTCAGTTTTAGGACGTTCTGGTCGACTCTTTGTTTGTAAGATGGAACTGTTTGGGCCTTTTCTAATGAGCTTATTCCAGTGTATAATCCTGTCACACGTTTGCTGCACGTTTTCCTCAGTATGTTTCCTCAGTTATGTTTCCTCAGTTCAAACACCACAAAATCAGAAGCTCATATTTCCACGTGGAAAGAGAGTCGTACTCGTGTGAGAGCGTAGCAGACGTTTTCATGTAGAGGTAAACGTTCCCATTTTTAATCCAAATAAAACTTCAACACATCTCACTCATTCTTATAGTTTTTACTTTATTTCTTTTAAACGTGCTGTTTAATTGTAGCGCATCAGACATGAGTCATTTTACAGCAGGTGAGGAAACTGCTAAAACTCCACCCACTCCGACTGAATGAGCGGCCGCTGAACAGAAGCAGACTGTTGGAGAAATGAGTTATAATAATAGTAATAGTATGATAACCATTTTTGTATAATAATTATACTTGTAAATCTTCACACTTCTGTCTTCTGCTTCGTTATTTCAAAGAAACACATTCTGTACAATGGTCATAAGGTTACAGAAAAATTCCCTCACAAGGAGCAATACATATACATGTAACATATGTCTGATGACCTTCCTTTGACCAATCTGGGTTACAGGTCTGCACGATAGTACGAGAAGGGTGATAAGAAAAGAGAGATTATACTAATGTCGTGTGTTTAATTATAGCTATAGGAAGGTGCAAAATCAACTCTCCATTTAAGTCAGAGACCTTTAGAGACTGCACTAAGTGGACCATTGAAAGACGTCAGTGTTTCTGTTACTTCTTTTTGTCTAGGTGCCTTCCTGTTTCCTATTAATGTTCTCAAGTATGTGTGTAAAATTGGCTCAGGGGAGAGGACAAACTGAACTTGTACTGATGTATGTGCTCCTTTAATTTTCTTGCAAGAGGATTAGCGATCTCCAGTCTCATTGTACATCCTGTATAATGACAATAAAGGGATTCTATTCTATTCTTTACTGGAGATTGATTGTGTGGCCTCTGGTTTTTGATAAGCTACTGAATCTATCCAACACAGATGAAACTGTTTAAAGGACATTGAACTTCCAGAAACATCCAGCAGCTAAACCAAAACAGAACCATTAGATTGGTGGAGTGTGGAGACGCTCTGCCTGCCAGACACAGCTCAGGGCAAACAAACATGTCTCTCCTCCACAACATACAGGACTGTATCATTTAGTTTTTAAATTTAAATGTGTAAATGATTGAGTGCAATCAAACTTTTCATCTGAAAAATGACATTAAATGACATCACTCTAGATACAATCACTGATCACCCGACACAAACTCACTGCTTTATCAGCGGAGCCATTGATGGCCTCCACCTCCTGTTGAAGCAGCTTCACATCTTTCTGTCGCTCCTGGATTCTCTGCTGGATGTTTAGTCGTCTCACCTCGAGCTCCTTCTGCTTCTCAGTCCTTTCTGCTGCAGCTGGGACTGTTTCATGGCCTTGATGTTCATCCATTGTGCAGAGATAACAGATACTCTGCTGATCAGTACGACAGAAAATCTTCATCACCTCATCATGACGAGAGCAGATGTTCTCCTGGAGCTTCTTGGAGGGGGCCACCAGCTTGTGTTTCTTTAATGGAGCTGCATCATAGTGAGGTTGGAGGTGTTTCTCACAGTAAGAGGCCGGACAAGATAAACAGGACTTGGTGGCTTTCAGCTTCCTCCCAGTGCAGACATCACAGGCCACATCTTCAGGTCCAGCAAAGCAGTGATCAGCTGGAGCAGCTGGAGTCCAGTCTTCTTCAGACTTCTGCACCAACTCTGCTAACATGATGTTTTTCTCCAGGACAGGCCTCGGTCTGAAAGTCTTCCTGCACTGAGGGCAGCTGTGGATTCCCTTCCTGTCCTCTTCATCAAAGTGGCTTTTAATACAGTTCATGCAGTAGCTGTGTCCACAGGGAATAGTCACCGGATCCTTCAGTAGATCCAAACAGATGGAACAAGAGAAGGTTTCTCTGAATCTAACTGAATTCCTTTTTGTGCCATTTCTCCTCTCAGCAGCAGTGAATAATCTCTTGCACGCTGCACTTTGAAGTATAATCATTTTACCAATCCCTGAACTGGCAGATCTGTGAAAGGGGAGGAACAAGGAAAAATGCTGTCAAGGGTCAACTGTATGTTGGCGAGAAGGGAGCAGCTAGGGAGTCATGTTGTTGTAGGAAAATTCCTGTAGGGAGGCTGCTGAAACTATTAGATTGGATGTGAGGGAATGAAGAAAGTGAAAAAACAGGGACAAATATGTTTGCAGCAAAAAACTGAGCACAAAGACCGAGGACCAAAAAAAAAAAAAAGAAATCCCAGCCGGCACAGCATATGAAACACCAGAACGCAACCACAAGATAATTAACACACACAATCCAGCTACACAAGTATAAATGCGGACATGAGGTCAGCCACATCATAGGTTGTGTACAGAAGCCGCAAAGACCCTGCAAGTCTAATTAGGAGCATCTAACCAAGCTAACTCCAAAACAGAAACAGCATCAGGTGGTGGAGAACATCAGGATGCAGCTGGATTAGAGCTTTGATTCCTTCAAAGAGTTTGTTTTTGTCAAACACCACATGTAGGTGTTGCTAATCTACTGCACTGATGCTGAAGTTTAATGCGAGTTTATTGCAGAATTTGAGTTTTGTAGTTCATATTTTTCTTTGTTTCTCCCTGTTGATGTTCATGTGTGTCCTTAATATTACACACATTTAGCACGTACAGCAGTTGGTAGTTGAATATATTTCTTCAAACTGTATAATTTGTCGAGTTTTATAACACAATAATCACTCTTGCACCTGACAAAGTTTGAAAATGCCAACTTAAACTAAAACTAAGCGTTAAAACAAAAATAAAAACTAATAAAAATGAGGAGTTCTGCTCTGAAAACTCAAACTAACTGAATTAGAGTTAAAACGAACTAAAATTAAACTATAATGTAAAATCCAAAACTATTATAACCCTGATTACAGGAACTAGTACTGCTGTTTTAGACGCTAGAAAATCATTTTCTTTCCCTCCACCTGAGCTTATCGTCTCCGGTAACGGCTTTGCCTCTTTGTTTTTGTGTGCAGACAGACACCAGCTCTATGATAAACTATGACACCATCAAAGCAAAAAAAACTGCTTTGAGGATTTTTTATAATCAAGTAATTCAATAAATTGCTGCAGCCCTACATTCATCTGAGTAAAAACCAGGATCTATTATTGCCTTTAACTTTGTATGAAAAAAAATTAATTGTAAATAAACATCATCATCATAGCAGACAGTATATGGTGATGGAAAGAGCTGAAGGTGAAGTAGGCCAGTTTACTGCAGGACCAGTGAGAAGTGGGCACAGATGTGTTGATGAGGAAAGTCTGAGGACACCTGGTGGACAGTTTGGGGATGGAAGCTGGAAAAAGGTAAGCTACAGCTTGAGACAGAGTGCACTGCAGAGGACTAGGGATGAGGGAGTGTAGCTGCAAAGGGACTGAGGAAATTTGAACTCACTATGAAACTCAATAATACATTTATCTATAATCGCGTCCTAATGGAAGTAAACAATTTATGGACTGTGTCATAGTAGTTATATTTATGCATTGTGACTTACCTAAAACGTCTCATTAAATAGGACACAGCAGGTCAGACAGTATAGTAAGGAGGGGAAATTTACATCAAATTAAATAGGATTCATATTTAATTAATGATCAGTTTGTCTATTTATATAAATTACTCAAAAGAAGTTTGAATGAAATCTTTATTTAAACTCTAAGAACACAAAAATACTTAACAACAACAGAACTAGAATAGAATAGAATAGAATAGAACAGAATAGAATGCCTTTATTGTCATTAACTAAATGATGAACTAACAGAACAGGAGCAAACTGAACTTTGACATCCAAGCAGTGTAAGATCACTTTCCCTGATACAATTATAAGAATAAGGTAACAAAACAAATAAATCATCATCAGCCATCTTTTCACTCAGGTGTTGCAGTGATTTGACTTCTGTTCAGTAAGCACGAAACTTTGAACCAGTATGAATTCTCATCTGTCTTTAAATTGTCCTTTGGACCGAATATTTTCACAGAGGAGCTACAAGGATATGGCTCCTTACCTGTATGACTTCTCATGTGAGATTTCAAGTGTGTCCTCTGAATGAACTGTTTCCCACAGATGCTACAAAGATACGGCTTCTCACCTGTGTGAATTCTTACATGATCTTCCAAATCTGATTTCTGACCAAATCTTTTCCCACAGGTGCTACAGGGATATGGTTTCTCACCAGTGTGACTTCTTCCATGACGCTCAAAGGCTGATTTATGACCAAATTGTTTCCCACAGGTGCTACAAATATATGGCTTCTCACCTGCGTGAATTCTCATGTGAGATTTCAATTTTGACCCATCAATGAATCTTTTGCCACAGGTGTTACAACTATATGGCTTCTCACCTGTATGAATTCTCATGTGAGATTTCAAGTGTGTCCTCTGAATGAATTGTTTCCCACAGATGCTACAAGTATATGGCTTCTCACCTGTGTGAATTCTTACATGATCTTCCAAATCTGATTTCTGACCAAATCGTTTCCCACAGGTGCTACAGGGATATGGTTTCTCACCAGTGTGACTTCTCGCATGACGCTCCAAGGCTGATTTATGACCAAATTGTTTCCCACAGGTGCTACAACTATATGGCTTCTCACCTGTGTGAACTCTCATGTGAGATTTCAAGTTTGATCGACCAATGAATCTTCTCCCACAGGTGTTACAAAGATATGGCTTCTCACCAGTGTGAATTCTTACATGATAGTCCAAATCTGATTTCTGACCAAATCTTTTCCCACAGGTGCTGCAGGAATATGCCTTCTCGCCAGTGTGAATTCTCGCATGACGTTCCAAGACTGATTTCTGACCAAATCTTTTTCCACAGGTGATACAAGAATGTGACTTCTCTCCTGTGTGAACTCTCAGATGTGCAATCAGTTGGGATTTATAGATGAACGATTTTCCACAAGTGTCACATTGTACAGACTTTTTCCTTGTATCAGCTTGACTCTGACTCTCTGAACAAGGAGCTTTGTCCACTCTCTGACTGTGACTTCTCTTTCTGTAATGTCGCCGCTTCTTTATCTTTGCTTCAGGAGAGCTATGAGAAAGAAGCTGCTCACGGTTTGGTTCTGCTTCACTGTGGTCACTTTCCTCATGAGTAAGAGTCATCATAAAAGTATCAGCCTCCTGCTTCAGTCCAAGCTGCTCTACCTCCTGACTGCTACAGAGTTTCTCCGGTTCTTCTTTAATCTGTGGAGGCTCTGGGTCCTCCTGTTCCTCTTTAATCTGTGGAGGCTCTAGGTCCTCTTCTTCCTCTTTAATCTGTGGAGGCTCTAGGTCCTCTTCTTCCTCTTTAATCTGTGGAGGCTCTAGGTCCTCTTCTTCCTCTTTAATCTGTGGAGGCTCTAGGTCCTCTTCTTCCTCTTTAATCTGTGGAGGCTCTGGGTCCTCCTGGTCCAGACTGGAGTTCCTCTCTTGTTTACAGACATGCTGCTCTGTGAGACCCTCCTCTTCCACACAATCATGTTGTTGTGGCATGTCTTGAGGAACAAAGAAACACAAAACCACGGTTACTAATGTCATTACACAAAAATACACAAACACATAAAACTATTTTACAAAAGCATGTCTCAAAGCCTGAATAAAAAGTGATTATTTACACACAAAATGTAAGAGACAAAGCAAGCTAAAATTGTAGCATGATTGTGGCAGGTGGTTTAGGGTGCAATTTGGGACACATGGGACATATCATTTAATCAGTCTCCTATTTTGTGTGCTACTACTGGTGTTAGTATGAGCACACTGGGAAGAGAAGATGAAGAGTTTAAGTGAGATGAGGAGCTGGCAGCTGTTGAAAAGTCAGGCCAAAAACAGCTGGCAGAGCACAGGCACACACAAACTGAGCGCTGTAAAAATGAATTTTAAAAAACACAGTAAACACTTCATAATTGTATCCGTGTGTGGCATAGGGAACCTATGGTGGTTCTCACTTGTTACAGATCATAACAACAAACATGATCAGAAATTTAAAGAGGGACATGTTTGGTTTTTTTTAAAGATTTATTTTTGGCCCTTTTCGGCTTTATTGACAGATGTATAGTGAAGAGAGACAGGAAAGCGGGAGAGAAGAGTTGGGGAGGACACACGGCTAATAGCAGCATGGTAGGGACTTGATCCAGCACCAGCTGCATTGCCAAGTGGTATTCATGGTCGCCTGCTCATGCCCTGAGCATGCAAACTGACCATTGAAATGAGGGTCAGTTTGGATCATGTTTCAAAATAACTGTCCAAGTAAGTGTTCAGATCTGTTTCAGCATGTACAGGACATCCACCCTTCTTTTTCACTCGTCTCTAATTTTCCTGCTCTTTTTATCTTTTGCTGATATGGAGGCTGCTGGTTTGTGGATTGTTCTAAGCTCTGCCTACTTTAGCTTTAGCCACTTCTTCTTCCTTCTTGTTCCTGCTTCTTTAAACATGTCCCTGCATGCTACAAGCCTACAAGCAGAACCAGACACACACTTCTCTTCTGGTGCAGCTGTCAAGCATGTCCACATTTGTAGTCGCAACAATAGGCTGGTGCCACACAACAGTGTTTAGATGGTCACAAGGCAAATATATTGTTCACTTAGGCTGCTTGTAGGCTATTAGTAGACATCAGCGTGATGTTAGCCATGTTTAGAAGTGCCATTTTTGTTCCTTCACACGACTTCCTGTTCACACGAAAGTCATTTTGGCTATACAGGAAGGCGTTTCAGTAGTGTGTGTGAGCACGTTTCAGTAGTGTGTGTGAGCACGTTTCAGTAGTGTGTGTGAGAGCGTTTCAGTAGTGTGTGTGTGAGCGCGTTTCAGTAGTGTGTGTGAGAGCGTTTCAGTAGTGTGTGTGAGCGCGTTTCAGTAGTGTGTGAGAGCGCGTTTCAGTAGTGTGTGTGAGAGCGTTTCAGTAGTGTGTGTGAGAGCGTTTCAGTAGTGTGTGTGAGCGCGTTTCACTAGTGTGTGTGAGCGCGTTTCACTAGTGTGTGTGAGCGCGTTTCACTAGTGTGTGTGTGAGAGCATTTCACTAGTGTGTGTGAGAGCGTTTCGAGTGAACAGGAAGACGTTTCGAGTGAACAAGAAGACGTTTCGAGTGAACAGGAAGACGTTTCGAGTGAACAGGAAGACGTTTCGAGTGAACAGGAAGGCGTTTTGACTAAACAGGAAGGCGTTTTGGCTAAACAGGAAGGCGTTTTGGCTAAACAGGAAGGTGTTTTGGCTAAACAGGAAGGTGTTTTGACTAAATAGGAAGGCGTTTCGAGTGAACAGGAAGACGTTTCGAGTGAACAAGAAGACGTTTCGAGTGAACAAGAAGACGTTTCGAGTGAACAGGAAGACGTTTCGAGTGAACAGGAAGGCGTTTTGACTAAACAGGAAGGCGTTTCGAGTGAACAGGAAGGTGTTTTGGCTAAACAGGAAGGCGTTTTGGCTAAACAGGAAGACTTTTCAGTAGTGTGTGTGAGAGCGTTTCACTAGTGTTTGTGAGAGCCTTACGAGTGAACAGGAAGGCATTTCGAGTGAACAGGAAGGCATTTCGAGTGAACAGGAAGGCGTTTTGGCTAAACAGGAAGGCGTTTCAGTAGTGTGTGTGAGCGCATTTCAGTAGTGTGTGAGAGAGTGTTTCAGGAATAATGTCCTAAACGGCCCCTCATAACCTTGGATCATCTAGCACGCTGTGTTCTTTCACCCACATGCCGATGAATGCTATTGCGCATGTGTGAAGCTCGCCAGAGATAGACGGACAGGAAGACGTCTCACTCCGTTAAAAAAACATCAGTAATAAAAAATGACTATAATCAACAATTAAATTCGTCAGCTATTTTTATTGTTGATTATTGTCGACAATGTCAACTAATCGTTGCAGCCCTAATCACTAGCAATTGTTCAGACTGAAAAGACCCCCCCCTTCAGTACAGAGGAGCTCTGTCAAAATATGTTTTAATACTTGAATCCCTGATTAGTGACTAAAAATAGACCTGTAGTAGAAATGAATGTTTAGGAGAATGTTGTGAATACAAAACATAACAATATTGTGCTCATGGAGCCCCCAGTGTTTAAACAAAAACACTGATAACACAACAGCAGCAGACAGCTTTTTTTATGTACTGTGCTAGAGCAAAGAGGCGTTATAGAGACGATGAGCTCAGGTGGAGCAAAAGGAAACTTTTTTCCTAGCATCCAAGATAGGTTTTCTCTAACCACCATTAAACCTTTACTGGGAAACCACTGGAGGTCCTTTATCAATCACCTGATCAGCATTTGAAGAAAGGAGAACTTGCTGCTCCATCCACCGCTGTTTGTTTCACACAGCAAAAAACTGCAGTACAGAAGTTAAAATGTGCAAATGAACTGTTAATACAAAAAAATTGTTTCTTATCCAATTACTCAATTTATTGATAATAATCTATAATACTCTATTACTAAAATAATCAGTAGCTGCAGCCCTAATTCAGATAAATCTCAAGTACTCTGCTCCACAAATCTTAGAAACATGGTGTCAAACCAGATACTTACTCTGGTTGGCTATTTTTGACCAGGATATGTCCTTCAGTGCACATATTAAACAAATATTGTATTTGCGCAATATTTCTAAAATTAGAAACATCCTGTCTCAGAGTGATGCTGAAATGCTAATTCATGCATTTATTAATCCAAGGCGGACGGCTGAGTTTACGAGGCGCACCTAAAGGCAGCATGAACTCAGCATACTGAACAGTACATAGCACCTTCAGAAACATATTTCTGGAGCCGCCACTGGTACGTGCGCATGTTATTTTCAACAGCATAGAGTTAAAAACATTTCCATACCTATGATGTGTGAGTTTGCGTCGGATTTCCGGCTGCTATCCAGCAGTCTGCGCTGACGGTTTATCTCCTCCTCATAATGGACGATGGTTTTTTTGAACGTCTGAGATTTCTTTACAAGCAGTTAATCTCTCCTTGGTGAACTCTCTCAGATACTGAACTGAACACATTGCTGCTTCAACTCGGGCTACGCAGATCGATCCAAACGGCGATCGAAGCGATACAAACGTTGGTACTGTTATGGGATCGACACTAATGTGATGTGATCAGTAGTTCAGTTTGTGTCTCTCTTAAAATCAGTCCGCTGCTCTCAACACACAGCAGCCATGTCTGATGGTTTGCTCCTCCCCCCTCTCCTCTACTCTACTGTGGTTTGCTTTCGGGCGATCACGTGACTCGGCAGACGCATGACGATTCGTTAAATGTAAGTGACCGTCTCCGGTCACTCTTAAGGACGTTTTCTTTTCCTGTTTTATTTTTTTTGCAGCGGTGGTGGGATATTGTTTTCAAATAATGACGGACAGCCCAAGCCAAGCGGCCAAAGAATTAACTTTTAATAGCATTTAATGGTTTTCATGACCTTCAATTATCCAGCAGTATAAATGTTAAAACAGCAAAGAACATTATAATGTTAAATTTGGACCAAGTTTGGTGACATTAGTGAGGCAGTCACTAATGCAGCATTATTTTAAAACGTCAGGGGGTCAAAGGTTGTCTTTAATCTTACAGACTGTGGTGATTTTAAGGAGCATTAATATCAATAATAGATCCTGGTTGTCACTCAGCAGGATGTAGGGCTTTAGCGATTCATCAATTATCTCAACACAATTATTATAAACTTTTTCTGGCCTTTTTCGGTCTCACCCCCTGACCTCAAGACTACAATATGTTTCTTCATTTCAAACAACAAAATCAGAAGCTCATATTTCCACGTGGGAAAGAGAGTCGAACTCGTGTGAGAGTATGACACATATTTTCATGTAGAGCCAAATATTCCCATTTTTAATACAAATAGAGATTACTATATACTAGAGATTGATCATGTGGCCTCTGGTTTTTGATAATGTAGCAGGTGGTGACACAACGGGTTGCATTTTCCCCGGGTTTAGGCCTCAATAAAAGGGAAGCTGGCAGCGTTGTTGGGAGGTGCCAGTTTCCGGTGGACGGCCAGGTAGTTGTTTGGCTTTACATGCCCTGGGTATGCGACTGCAGTAAGTTTGGAGGATTGTTTTTAAATGGTTTTAAACAATGTTGTGTATGTGTGTGTGTGTGTGTGTTGACGTGTGGTGTATATTTTTATAACAGGGCCACACAATTTTAGAAGAGCAAGGGTTGAAGTGGGATTGTTCGGGCGTGAGGTTCAACGCCATATGGCCACACTTGATGTCTTGCAGGATCTGCTGTGACAGGCTGTGGGCTTAGTAGACATTACAGGTATGTAGTTTTTTAAAAATTGTTTTAAGGATTGATTTAGAATAAAGTGTTTTTTGCATTTAGTAATTTTGATGTGGTTTTTTTTTGTTGTGTATACTGCTTACCTGCTGTCCTTCTTGGGTTTGTTTTTTCTTTTTTGTTAGTCCGCTCATCGTTGGCTGTGTTTTTTCTTGGTATATGTGAGGGCAGACTAACTATTTTTATATTTTTTATGTTTGTATGTCTTGGGTCACTTCCCTGATTAAGAAAGATACTCCATGTTGCTATAATCATAATCCTGAAGCCCAATTCTGTTTGCAGTGTTACCTTGGTGTTTGCATGTAACCCCCTAATTGTGTGATAATAAATACTATTATTACCATAAACTGCATTTATTCTTTGTGTTTTACTCAGGCTGCGGGGACCGTAACTATATAAATAAATAAGTTACTGAATTTATCCAACTCAGATGAAACTGTTTAAAGGACATTAAACCTCCAGAAACATCCAGCAGCTAAACCAAAACAGAACCATTAGATTGGTGGAGTATGGAGATGCTCTGCCTGCCAGACACAGCTCAGGGCAGATAAACATATGTGTCCTTCACAACATACAGGCCTGGATCATTTAGTTTTTAGATTTAAATGTATAAATGATTGAGTGTGATCAAACTTTTCATCTGAAAAATGATATTAAATGACATCACTCTGGATACAATCACTGATTTTGTGTATAAGCATCAGATAATAGTTAAACATGTTCAATATAATCTCAAACAGCTCAAAGATTCAATTTTTTGTTCCATTTTCAAAGTTCAATATAAATAAAATTGAATTGAATTGAATCAAATTGAATCTGATCCTGTTTTTTTGAGGTTGGGGTCATCTAAGTGTCAAATAAATAGTGTAAGAATATTTATTTGACACTTTTTTTTGCCAATTTTTCCCCCTAGTATTTGCTGAGAGCAATCTTAAACCAATCTTATAGTTCTATAAGCCTTTATATATGATCCTAAAACAGGACACTTGCTTGTACTTGTTGACCTGACAACAAATTTGCAGGTATAGCTGTCTTTTTGCTAATTGTAGCTCTGTTTCCACAAAAAGAGCATCTCACAACTGATCTCAAAGCAGTGAAAGAAGTCAGTGGGAGCTTTGTGAGTTTATACTTTAATTTCAAATGGAATAAAAGAAATATAATTTGTTTTACATTGTATGGATTTGGGGTATAAAATGGAAATTAAAAAACAATGTGTTTTCAATATCCGTTTTCACAATGGAAAAAATAATGACCAAAGTACATGAAGTACAAGTACATGGACCAGTTTTCGTCCTCTGCACTTTTGGAATCATTTTAGTTTCTGTTAGCAGGAGGTTCATATTGAGCTCAGTGTGTTTGATTTGGAGGAAACCAAAGACACATGCAAAGTCCACACAGAAAGGTCCAGGCCAAAGTGGAATAGGACTCAGGACCTTCTAGCTGTCAGGCAAGAGTGCTAAATTCATGAAGTTATTACAAGTTCAAGTTAACAGAAAACTCAGCTCAACAGAGCCAATCGGATGGATCCATTAAATACATGTTTAACAAAGTTTTGGATTTGATTTCTCTGTTTCTCTCAGTCATCTCCAACATTCTATAGGGCCAGTGGCGTAATGGACACCGCGTCTGACTACGAATCAGAAGATTCCAGGTTCGACTCCTGGCTGGCTCGTCTCCTGTGTTTGGTTCATATTTGACACCGTGTCCCCCTCAGCGACTGAGTGCTGACATCAGTCAAAGTCTTGCTTTGGTATAAGCAAAAAAGCTGGTGTGCAGATTTCACCAGATTGTGTGCTCTTTACTTTATGACAAGGGACACATATTATAAGAGGTAAGGAAGGTGGACTGTATCTTAGAAGGTGCTATCCATAAGAGACCAGATGGTTTCAGGTGCAAATGTAGTTAAGCAGCATTTGATGGTAGTGTGGAGGATGACTTTGAGAAGAAGAAAATGAAGGTTGTACCAAGGATTAAATGATGAACGTTGGAGGAATGCTCATTGCCTCTGGACTCTCTGCCCTTTGGCCACGGGGGCTCCGTCTGTCGTCTCCCTCCTTCCTCCTCTCAGGTGTGCACGCAGTTGCCATCGGGATGTGTGGCCTCAGGTCTTCTGAGCTCCTAGTGGGTGTGGATAGCCTGGTTCCCCTGGGTCCTTCCCTACTCTCCTCTGGGGAGAATGGTTGCAGTTTCTTGCCCTCATTCTTGAGCAGATTCCCTGACAGGGGCGCATACACACACATTACTGCAAAATAACAAAATTTTGTGTATGTGTGAATGCATATGTATAGTTGTGTGAATGTGTTTATATCTACTTTTCTTCGATTATTTTTCCTTTCTTCCCTGTGTCCACCCCCCCTTTTTTTCTTTCTTTCGCAATCATTGTGGGCTGTGTGGACACGACGAGTTGCTACATTTGTCGAGAGGTGCAGGCTGGGTTACGTCATAGGTTACTGCATAGGTCCAGAGTGGCCAGCAGTCAAC
>JAMQGT020006899.1:0-14439 GCA_024447675.2 Pterophyllum scalare
CTGCGCCTTACAAATGACACCTCCAGTCTAATGACTTGTGTTCTTCCTAAATGTGTGAAGTTGTGTGTCTGCTCTGCTCTGCAGGGCACGCACCTTGGGATCTTTGAGGCTGAAATAGCACATGTAGTGGTTGACCAGACCAAAACCGAAGCCTCTGTTCATGACAGTCAGGCACCTCTGAGGAGAAAAAGGAGACTTGGAGAAACATGCTGTCGAAGTACATGCAGCGAAGATGTGATCTCAGACAAAACAAGCCACTGTTTTGTCTGAAATCCACAGAGCTGTTGTGTTGTGAGGCACGGAAGGAAGAGGCAAGAGGCGACTTGCGTAAGTCTAGGCTTCGAAACCAAATACCCTTCAAATACCCTTTACTAAAATTAAAGTAAACCTGTTTTTCCTTTTTTTAATATAATCGTTTTCTGTCATACACACTCAACTACAATACTGGGCACTCATAATAAACTTAATTTATTAATAAACAAATTTAAAAGTAATCCCTATGGGGGGAAGGGGCTTTAGTTAGCTCTAAATGCTCTCTTAAAGACACTTTTTTTTTTGCTAGAACAGTTTGTATTAGTCAAATGATGAATTGAGGGACTACACCAAAGCCCAGTAAAAGATAACTAAGGATTATTTCCAGCTGTTAATCATGCAAACCCACTCTAGTAGCGTCCATGAATAAAAAATATGCAGCTGGAAATGAAAACAAGAGGGCCTCTTTAAGTTGGTTTCATATTTAGCATGTGGAGTTCACACCTTGATGAAATTCGCCAAGCTAAGGTTGATGCAGCGAGCCTCCTCTGGGATTTCTGTGTGGCGGATCGTGATGTGCGGCATAATGGACAGCACCAGGGACTGAAGTGCCTGGTGGAAACTTTCCGGGAAGCGCTGGGGCCGTGGCATCTGAAGAGATGGGGAGGACTGGCATGTCATCATACATCGCTTTAAAGTCAAGCAGCCATAAACGTGCAGACAGATGCAGTGCTGTGAAAAAAGTATTTGCCCCTTTCCTGACTTCTTAGTTTTTCCCCATAATTTCAACATTTAAACAAATTTGAATATTACACAAAGTTAACCCAAGTAAATAGAAAATTTTTTAAAATTATGACTTCCTGGCCCTATGTGACAAAGTAATTGCCCTCCCCCATTGGTAAATCAAAAATTAATTGTGATTAACCACAATTTTGGAGGACTGAGTTCAATTTCACTGTCTATATTCTTCCTCTTTTCCTGGTAACTATCTGCATTGGGTCATACTGAGGACTGAAGGTCTGGTCTCCATAGCAAACCCAAGATTGTGTAGCGTTCACAGTATTTCATCCTGTAGGCTGGTTGTTGGATGAGTTTTATTCTGGTGGTGGCAGGAACAAACACCTGTTGCTGCAATCCCATCAAGAGAAGCAAAAGTGAAAAAACAATCAATTCATCAGCAACAAAATGTGATGAATTCTTCCTCAGTTCTAATACTCCATGCTCCACTTCAATAGTAGGTTTTGAATCATAGACAGACGGGCAGTCTGGCCTCTTCGGTGGAGAAAATGATTACCAAAGATGAAAAAAGACTATTAACTACACCTATAATTCTTAATCCAGGCCAGCATGTTTTCCTAAAAAGATTATTTTCATTTGCTGTTTTAGCTGCACATGATTTTCTAAGTACAAGCTTCATGTTGATCTGGTGTTGGAAACATTGTAATTTAGCAAAGGTAAAACGACTAACTGGCAAATGTGAATGCCAGCGATGTACCAATTACAGTTCACATTTTTTAATGGAAAAAAGTTTGTTGAGGTCCGTATGATTCCTCTCTTCCTCGTCCTAAGTCACTTTTACTAAAAATATAATAATAACAACCTGAAACTTTGGAAGGACGGTATTCGAGAAAATCTTTATAATAGAAGCTGAATAATTCACTTTCATCTGTCATACAGGAGCACCAAAAAGGAATCAGGTAGCAATGCATTAATCCGTCTGCCTGTCAAAATCCTCAGTACTGATAAAATACCTGGCGACTTAATTTTCATAAAGCAAATCGTTCTACTTATAATACTGCAGATACATCAATTGATTGCCTCACCTGAAAATGGAAGTCCTTCCCTGTTTAGGCAAGCCTTCAGGATGAGCAGAATACCTTTAACAGACTTTTCTTTCTTTTAATTAAAAAGCTCATTGAAAAGAGATGGATTGGTTGATAACATCACTACCTTTTTCTTGACCTCAATTTGGCTCGCTCACCTCTGAAAATGAGTCTGGAGAACCTGCCTGCGCATGAAAACTCACTTTGTTATAACCCATCAGAGTAATTCATTAAACCTGGCCGAGAGTTTTCTTCCCGTAATGTCCTCAATTGTTCATGGTGGAGCCGGGAATCCGTTGTGTTGACTAACGGGCATGGGCTTTGGCAAGAGGGGCGAGCAATGAAAGCTCATCTTAAATGTTACAGAGAAATGACGACAGGAAATGTTTCTGCTTTCACTCATAGTCTCATTTAGAGTTAGGATTCTGAAACGGAAGAGGGGGGGAAAGCTGCTGATGTTCTGTTCATCTGTTTTATTTGATTTACTGTACAGGAAGTTGTATTATTAGCTATTAATGTCATCGGTTAAGGCATAAAAAACAGCTAGTTAAGGTTTATCAAAAGCTTCGATGGGTTAACCACCCATCTACCACAGCACCCCCCTACATGTTTGTATTGTAACCGGGATGATGAATGTCTTAATTTTGCTTTCAGCAATAATTCATTAATGATTTTGGTGCTGCAGTCATGGCAGTATGAACTTGCAATCTCGTTGCTTTTGAAATGGTTGCTTCACAGTCTGTTGCATTCTTTAAAGCAACTTTGGTGCATCAAATGAGCAACAGCACAACAAGATAGAATCAGTTTGCAGTTCAATTAAGTCAAGTTGGCAGTTACATATAGTCTGGCAACCAGATGAATCCAGTCCCATTTTGCAAAGAGTTGCATCTCTTACTCAGACTGACTCAGGTTGATTGAAACATGTCTGCCAGTCTGCATTTATAATTGCATTTAGACGGCAGTTATCTGCAGACCTTTATCTGAGAGTGATTTCAGTCAGTCAGTTGGGCCTAACAGTTTGGAGATGAGTTCCCTTACAGCCAAAAGTGGTCAGCTAGAGGTTTGGGGCATGCCAATTCAGTGGATTTTGAAGCGGGCAGCCATTTTTTCTCCTATTTGCACGTAGGTTGGCATCCTATTTTTACTTTAGTGTGACTGAGCCATTTCAGAACTTGTTGAATTTGTTGCTTGAAAGGCTTTCAGTTGAAATCTTAAATAGAACAAGTCTGACAGACCATATCGTTACTTTTTCACATGCTGTAGTACCATTTTTTGGAGTATTCCAACTTACTATATATCAGTAGAATCTTCATAACCCAAATTTTAATAATATGTATGAAAGTAAATCCATAGCAACTAAAGAAAGTAGCTAAAAAGCACACTAACCCACAAAGAAATTGAACATATTGTACTAGATACAGAAATGCCATAGCTGTGAATGCTAATGAACACGATAAAGCGCATGGAGCACGTTTTGTTGTATGCGCTTTATACCTGATTTTTGTGAACCTGTAGAGGAAGGAGACAGTGCTCTGGGGCACGTAAGTGTAAATCCTCTAGTTTTATATGCATAATGAATTATTGCTCTATCATATGTAGTTGCAATTCGACTGGCATTTAAAAACAGTTCCGCAACTGGGCACAAAGGGCTACACAATACGGTGGACAACTGCTTATCTAAATGTTTTAATGGCTGGATGTGCCATACTGTATAATGTAACCAGTTCTCCATTTGAATCAAATATCTGTGGTCAGAAAATTGAGTAAACTCACTTTGAAGTTCTAAAACAAAATCTTTAGCTCACAGCTCTGCGGCACAAATATGATCCTCGGCCATTTAAATTGTACACTTATTTGCCTTCGTTTTTACTGACAGTAAGGAGACCCTGAATACCGCCCACCAAAGCAGGAAAGGAAGCTGGCAGTGAGAACGAAGAGTGTTGTTACATTACTGAGGCACTTTAACTCCTTGCCTTATTTTCCATATGGCACTCCACACACAAGTACACAAAGTATATACATTCCACCCCAACCACCCACTGTTTCACAAACCAAGCAAGCTGTGCCTGCTCGATAACATATTCAGAGAAGCAGAGCAAGCAGCACTTCTACCATACTGAGAGCCTCTAGTGCTAATGTAACACACCCTCCAGCCTATGTATCTCCTGCTTCTGGGACTCCAATCTGGGCTGAAATAATTCAGATATTTCAGATAAATGATGTAGTGTACATATTCGACAGACTTGGATCCGATGGTTTCAATATGATTTTAACTGTGCTGTTCTTACCACTGTGCCTTATGTGATGCAATTTGTGATCACAAATTGGATACAGAGTTGCTGGTATAAAATTAAAAGATGAGTAAAATCATCGAATCTTGTGATACATGTAACACATATTCCTTAAGGAAACCACCAAGTCACTGCTCCATCAGCTCCATCCTCCAATATGGCACATGCAGCGACATTGATCAGCTGATGGCAACATTAACAAAGAAGAGCAGCTTTCTCCTGATTGAGACGATAAGATTAATGAGATGAGAACCATCACCAAAGGTCTGCCTCATCAGTTTCTATAATAATTTTGTAAACTGTGATATGATGAAATGTAAAATCACAGTTTATAAAAACATAGGTGCATTTAATGTGTTAGTGTCGGATGGACTGAAAACATAATGTCCTAGAGGTGTTCTGTTGGATATAAGGTCACTGGTATCAATTCCTTCATCCTCCAGGAACTGCCTGCATACTCTCACCAAATGAGGCCGGGCATTGTCATGCACCAGGAGATCCCAGGACTCACTGCACCAGCGTAGGGTCTGACTGTGGGTCCAAGGATTTCATCCTGATACCTGATGGCACTCAGGGTGTTGTTGCCTAGCCTGTAGAGGTCTGAGTTACCCTCCATGGATATGCCTCCCCAGACTATCACTGACCCACCACTAAACCGGTCATGCTGAACAAAGTTACAGGCAGCAAAACATTCTCCACGGCTTCTCCAGACCCTTTCACGTCTGTCACATGTGCTCTCATCTGTGAAAAGCACAAGTCACCAGTGATGCTCCCGCCAGTTCTGGTATTCCATAGCAAATGCCGGTCAAGCTTCATGGTGCCGAGCAGTCAGCACAGGGCCCTGTTTCTGATTGTTTGGTCAGAGACTTTCACACCAGTGGCTGCTGGAGTTCATTTTGTAGCTCGGCAGTGCTCACAAAGGAGCAGATACCGGTCCTGCTGATGGTGCAGGACCTTATACGGCCCTGTCCAGCTCTCCTAGAGGAACTGCCTGTCTCCTGGAATCTCCTCCATGCTCTGTGACTGTGCTGGGAGACACAGCAAACCTTCTGGCAAATGGCACGTATTGATGTGGTTGGACTACCTGTGCAACCTGTGTAGGGTCCAGGTATGGCCTAATGCTACACTGACCTTAGCCAAATGCAGAACTAGTGAAAAACTGTCAGAACAGATGAAGACGGAAAAAGGCCGAAATTTCTGTGGTGATAATGTTATCATGACGGATGTTATGTTATTAAACAGAACGAGAACTGGGGGATGGACAAGGGCCTGCTTTGTGTTCCTCTCCTTCAAATGCACCTCAAAAACTTACTTGTGGATTTCCCTTAAGGTTTGTTCTCAGGCACTTTAATAATAATGGTACGCAAAGCGCTTTACAGTTCTGTGCACTGTTCATTCACACCTCAATCATACTTGGTGGTGGTAAGCTACTAATGTAGCCACAGCTGCCCTGGGGCAGTCTGACAGAAGGGTGGCTGCCAATTCGCACCTACGGCCCCTCCGACCACACAACCACATTCACACTTAAGCAATGTGGGTTAAGTGTCTTGCCCAGGGACACAATGACAGCACACGCTCAGACTGGAACCCACAACCCTCCGGTTGCGAGGTGAGCACCTACCCGCTGTGCCACTGCCACCTTACTGAAAACAACAAAGCATTACTACACAATATGCTGATGAAACTCTGATTTACATCATGACACCATGAGATGTTTGCAGTTGTGAGTTTGAGTGACTGGAAGTGCATATATATTCTTCAGTATAACAAATATTCAATAATTATTCTTGGAGTATTTTGGAACACTTTGTATTTCATTTAGATTTGTCTTTAAACTTTATTTCTAGCTTTCTCTTGTTTAAAGAAAAAATAATAAAATCTACTGTGTTCTTTGTAAACTGTGCTGTACAAATGAACAAACCTTTATTTAATGCGGCGCGCTTTGACTCGTGAAGGTTTCTGAATCACCAGGCCGTTCTTTCATCTGGTCAATTGTGATAATAATGTGTCAGACTGGGTTTGCCAGCAGGAAGGAACTCAGCGGGAAGCAGATTTCACTTTAAACTGTGGCTCTTCTGGTAACAAGACACACTCACTGCATGCAAATGACACATCTCTGAACGCTGTAATCATAACAGCACTTGCAGTTTAACCACATCCGCTCATAATGAGTGATTGTATTCGAACAATCGAAGAGTGGGAAGAAAATACTGCAGAATCAGGTGAAACACAATAGCACAATCAATGGCAAGAACAGGAATACAAAAGAGTCGAGTGACCACATTGCACTGGTACATGCCGGGAGGCTATTTCCCTTCCCCCTCAAGACATTATAATATGTAACAAGTAGTCCTGATTCTTACACCTCTACCTGTATGCATGAGATGACCCCGTGTCTGTCTAAGATGAGTAATGAATCCATCTGTAGCAGACTCCTTTATCTCCCCAGGTGTGTTTCCAAAGATTACAATGTTCATAGATGAACCTTGCAGGCCTTTTTATGCAACCAAAGGACATCTCCTGCTCCTGCTTTCTCTTAATATTCAGTGTCCTGAATAACCGCTGAAGCACAGCATTCCTCCCTGCTTTTATATGACAAAAATGTCAAGTGGTCCCGGCTCCACACTCAAAGCTAGGTGATATATTATCTCTCAAATTCAGCCTTTGGGATATTTATTAGAATATTTCCGTCTGCCAATTCATCATGCAAATGTTGTTGCTGTCTGCCAAACGGTTCAGTAAAATATTGGATTGGGGCACAGCGTGCACTCAATTTCTTTAGCTTGTCATTGTCAACAGATGAGCAAGTTAAAGTCAGGCAGGTTAAATAAGTTAAATATCTGCAAGGTTGAAAGTACTGCAGTAGGACCACTTCAGCTGAGCTGTAGATGGAGATAATTCTACAGCCTAGTGGGGAAAGCAAAGACAAAAGGTTCCTGCAATAACACTTCACATCTTTAATTCATTCTTGTTTGCTCTTCACTTAAAGTAACGACCTCATGTGCCCACAGTACGATACTTCTGCAGTTTATATTCCTCACTCCAGCTGCAATATGCTTTTTTTTTTATTTAATGTTTTTACTTTCTTGCTTCAAAAGCTAAATTACATTTTCTGTCTTTGCATCAGGAGATGGCGGATTCGGGAATGAATGGAGCTGCATTGCTGTGGGGCACGGCCACCAAAGGCCACACTGAGATAAGAGAGGGGGAGCAGGTTATGGGGAGCAGAGAGACCCGGGGAAGAGGGCTGAAAGGCAAAGCACAGAGAGGAAGCACAAAGGGAAAAAAGTCAGACACCACAGCGGTAGTTTTTGCCCTCCAAATGTCTTAAAATGCACATACAGATCAAACATTTTTTTACAAAACTTTTTTAAAACTTCCTAGCCAGCTCAGTTTTGGACCTTCTGTATTTTTAAAATCCTCCATAAGGCCACGGTGACGAGGCGAGCTCTATTAGAACCGCTAATAAGATCCTGCTGGCAGTGATGGAGCTGATGTGGAATTGGTAGGTGTGAGAATGCGTGGCCTTAAAGAGGTGCGATCAAATCTCAGAATCAATTTGGAAACTTAGACGAGTAAATCGGTGCGATACTGTCACTTAAAAGCCTCGAAGCAGTGTTTGTATGAGCTCTACTCTTCTGATATTTTGCCTGCTTAAAAGTGGTGACTGCAGAATATGAAAGTAGGCAAATTAGGGGGAAAAATGTCATAACTGGGTGTCATACTTCAGATAAAATACACAATGCTGCTTTCACTGTCATTAGCTCTGACTTTGAACGAGGCGTGCCTAAATCGGCCTTTGAAGTACAGTAAAAAAGATGCTCAGGAATGATCGGGATCTTGTTCTTTTCCTTTCTTGTCCTATCACAGTATTCCAGAGTCTGAATATCCCTGAGTTCATTGGAAAACAGAAACAGTGTCAGGTGGAAAACCTCAGCAATGTGATAAAAATGAAAAACATTGCAGAGGTCAACATTTGGATTTGGTTTTCCCAGAAATGAATGAATGAATGAAGCCGGTAACCTCAGACAGATTACAGACCGACAGATGGGACAGTATCACTTTTACAAAGAGGCTTACTTCATGAGCCGACTCAGATCCAGTCTGTCACTTGAAGCTTTCGCTCTCCTGTAGCACTGAATGCTTTCTTATGCGGAAAATTATGAGTTCATAGAGGTTTTACATGTGAAGGAATTTTGCAAAGCGTTGTTCAGTGGCAGATCACGGCAGATTCTTCCTCTTGCTTTTCTCGATATGGCATAAAAGCCTTTTGAAAAATCTGCTCCTTTTCCTGCACTGTACTCATGATAAAATATGGCAGTTATAAATACGCTCATAATGGTAAGCTGTCACAGCAGCACGCATATCTAAGATTACTAATGAGTGAAAGATCGTGCGCGTTTTCAGGAGGTGCACCTTTAATACATTTCTGTCTGGACCACTTTAGTAAAAAGAAAAGAAATGGTTATGTGCAGTAATGCAGTGATTCATATTTGGTGTTATGGCTCTATTCTAGGACTTAATGTTTCATAAAGAGAAACATAACATTTATTTCATGAAATATTACCAGTATGATGTCATTAGGTAAATTCACACCCTCTGGTGAGCCTGCTGGACCCTTTGGAAACACCACCTGAGGACTAATATGGACGGAATAATGGAGCTGCTTTTCAATCTGTGTCACTCATGTAGCGTCTAAGGTTTGGGGATCTGCACTGAACAGCAGGCATCAGTTACAATGAAGATGGCGCTGATTAAGTCCAAAATAGCATAAATTGGAGGAGCTGTGGTGGAGATGGGCTGCAAAGTGG
Organism: Pterophyllum scalare; assembly: GCA_024447675.2. NCBI lineage: Eukaryota > Metazoa > Chordata > Actinopteri > Cichliformes > Cichlidae > Pterophyllum > Pterophyllum scalare. Next base: position 9,178 of record JAMQGT020006899.1, read on the forward strand.
CTTCCAGAAGCAACAGCACTTGTCTGTAGGCTGAAACTGCTTAAACTGTTCACCCTTAAACATTCATCAGTAGGATTTTTTTTTTAACTTATCTTTTTATTGTGGATCTACCACAGAAAAGTATGAGCCACTGGATTATTTGGGCTGTGGGTAATGACAGATGGAGGCTTCAGGTGGCAGAAGTGAGCGTTCTCTGTAGGGTGTCTGGACTTAGCCTTAGAGATCTCCAGCAGGGGCCCAGAGTAGAGGTGTCACTCCTCCACACTGATCCAGAACCAGATCAATCTGCATTGATCCAAAGATCCAGCTGAGGTGGTTCAAACATCTGAATTGGATGCCTCCTAGACACCGCCTAGGTGAGACGTATGGGACATGTCCAACCGAGTCAGCCGAATCCAAACCCAGGACACATTAGAGAAGCTTGACTTGGAATTCACGTGTGTCCTTCCAGAGGTGCTAAAAGTGGATGCAGGTACAAGGGAGGTCTGTTAGACTGCTGAACCCATGATAGACTCTGATAATTGTCAAAAAATGTACATGTGTTTGGATTATGGATTATGGAATATGTTCTTTTACTTTTCGATCGACCAGACAGAGCAAAGGGTGTACATACAGTTACAGATCTGTGCTTCAGTGGCTGACAGAGGAACCCTGGTTTCTTTTTTGACCTGAAGAACACAGAACAGGAAGTCCCACTGTGATAAACACCAGGTATCTGCTGATGCTTCTGAACTTTGTTGCATCTGTGTCACTGAGCTGCACAGAGGTGACTGCTGTGCGTCTTGTGTATCTGGCGGTAAGGATGCTTTGCACTCGTCTCTCCCTTAAAGAATCCAGAGGCACACAGTGGGAACAAAAGGCTTCGTTTCAGATAAAGATCCTGACACAGATTAGCTGCTCTGTAACATAATACAGCTTTCCCATCTATGGCTTCTTTTTCTGTGCAGTTCAATTTCTTCAGCTGCGTATCTTCAGAACAGCACCTGGCACAATGCCGCAGATAGTGGAGCGTATTTCACTTGAGGTAGAAATCACACGGTGCTGTCACAAAGTAAAAAAAGTGAAGCGGTATATGCACTTCAGTTTGTCGGAAGTCAGAGAGGAAAGGCTTCGCCTCTTTTGACAGGTTATGCAGTGCTGAGCATCTGTTTGGATTTATGGTGCTGCGTTGTAACCAGGAAGCCCTCTGGCACGGTGCTGAGACACAGAGAGCCTCACCGTAAAGATGAGCAGAAGCTCTCTCCAGTCTCTCACGTGGGAGACACGCTCGCATTTTATTTCTGATGCAACTTTTGCTGTAAAGGCCGGCAGCAGGCAAAGTAGCTCAGAATGTCTGGACATGATAGAAAGATTACTTCTGGAGAGTTTCTTCCCGTTTTTATTCATGTGTATGCGATCTCCATACTAGCCACTGCAGTGCTGGCACACAATATCAGTGTTAGAGCATCTGACAAGTACAGACCTCTCTTACACTGCCACTACCACCCACTGAGAGCAAGCACAGTACTTACAGGCTGAGGTCATAAATGATGGACAGAGCCAGTGGGCTGAAAAAGTGAAGCCAAATGTGTCTCGAGGTGCAAACTGCTGTCTCCAAAAAACTCTCTGGATCCAGTGTGCTGCCATTCAACATGTGCAGCTTCTCCTGTGAAATAATACGTTTTTCCAAAGATCAGTGAGTCATTAGCTAAATTCACCCCCTTCAGTGTGCTGGAGCATTTGGGAAACAGCCCGAGGACTAATATGGACTGAATGATGGAGCAACATTTCAATCAGATTTCAAGTGCCCTGTACCGGTCACACCCTCTTATCCAAATACAGTCGACGACCCTGCTGCTGTGCGTTGCTGCAGGTATTTTATAAACATAAAGGAATGCGTTCCTGGTTGGAACCTCCAGATTGTCTGAGGGCTTTCTGTGTGGGGTTTGCATCTTCTCCATGGGCCTGTGAAGGTTTCTTCTGGGAACTCCTACAGACAGGCTTTGTAGGATAATTAAAGCTTCTTTGAGCTCCTTCTTTAGTCACAGCTGATGGACCTGCCTGTTTGATTTGGCAGATATTTATATTGGACGGCCCTCCTGACACAAACCTCCCAGGATTGGTGTCTCCTCTGGGTCCGAACCCCTGATCTTCTGCATGTTAGGGGACTGTGTTAAGATAATTGGTGGTTCTAAATTGGCAGTAAGTGTGACTGTGGGAGGTGTGCTGTGCCTCTCACCGTATGACAGCTGGGGAAGTGCCCCCTGGTGACCCTAAGCTGAATAAGTGGTTAATAAAATGGATGGGTGGCACGATTACTTCAAACACCTTTAATCCTGATACTTAGAGATTTCTTTCATAGGTTTTTGTGTTCGCTTTAAAAAAGAAAAATTCATTCAGAAAGTAGAAGCACGTTCTGTAACAAATTATGCATATGAAATGTGCTATCAATGGCCCAATAAAAAGAAAGCTTTAAATATTTACATCTTAAGGTGCGTTCTCAGAAGGGTGCAGTTATTTTTTGCATGCTGATTTGTTTCTGTGTTTCCTTGGCTGCGAGTAACTCTGGAGAGCTCCAAGTGACCTAAATCAGATCAAACTGGATTCATCCAATCCAACAGAGTTTGTCCTTGTGGAGCGATTTAATGGCATTTTCAATTAGTTTTTTTTAATATGGATACACTGTATTCCAAGCAACATTTTCACAGCAGGGGAGAAAAAAAAAAGATTCCCAGAATTGGAATTGAAAATGGACACTGTGAGGTTCATAAAAATACTGTATAATGATGTGATGGGGAAATCACAGTGGCATATAATGTTCCCTGATGTGTAATGAGGGTTTCTCGACTTAATGATGCCCAACAAAACAAAGAGAACACAGACGCCACAAACAAAATTATGTTCAACATACAGGAGAAGTCTTCACCGAGGGAAAAATTATTCTCTGCCGTGACTGATCCAGAATTTTAATAACTACAAGCCACGGGGACTGGGTGTGAGGCTAAAGTTGTAGATTAGAAATGGAGGAGGTGCTGCGATAAGGCTGCAGGATGTTTATCCTGGAATCATATTCCTAATTAAAAGCCTTCAAAAGCAAATAGATTTAGAAACACACCGAAGAGTTTTCAGTATCTTGCGGCTCTGTAGGTGAGACAGATTTACGTATGAAGCCGCAGATGAAGTAAGGCCACATAACTGATGACAGGAAGATAGTTTGAGACATGCCCCAGAAGTGGGTCTGATCTACAGAGAGTGGATCTGACCCATTTACACCGAAGCCTTCATCAAACTCAGCACAGTACAAACCAGCTGGGTACTGTATGAAATATCATGACTGCTAATAAAAAACCTTTTTATGTGTCATTTAGTGCAACCAACAAAAGCTTGACGTGACAAACAACAATGCGCCTGGAGACATCTGAGGTACCACGCTGTCGGAGCAGAAGAATCTGAGGACAAATGAAACAAACAGAGCATAAATAGTATCAAAGAGTTTAACAGCTCAAGGTTTTTATTAACTGTTGTAGAGAAACTTTGAAATAACATACATCAAACTGCGTAGTCTTACATTCTTGTAAGCAGCCAGTATTTGCCTGCAGCCTCATGCAGTGGTTACCTCATGTGGATTTTTTTTTTTTTTAACTATCTTGTCAAAACTAAGTGGTGAAATTTCACTTCCTACCCAATTCAGCTTCCTTTGTGATCTGTATTTCTACTGAAAAAAATACAGGAGAAAGACAGTTCATCATTATTTTAAATCATGAAAGTAATTCGGTCTGTAAAAATTTTAAGAACCTGAAAGCGTCTCAAAAACCTGTGATAAAACGAGCTCTCATGAGGACCGCCGCAGGAAAGGAAGACCCGTCAGTTCGTCAGCTTCAAAAATCATAAATTAATGGTCCTTCAAGATTAAAGCCCGCATCAGTGCCTCGCACGAATCGAGAGCACATCTCTAGATCAAGTGTTGCAAAGAGACTGCCTGAATCAGGCCTTCCCCATCAAACTGCTGTGCAGAAAGGAAACCGCGGAGGGTAGACCACACAACAGGAGAAACAATCACGAGACTGATCTGGGAACATGTGATACATTTCTATCACATGTTGTCAGGGTTAAAATGTTAATATAATAATACACACACATTAAAACAAAAAACAAAAAACAGGCCTGATTTTCATCATTGTGAATTTGTGAGCAGTAAGGAAGCCGAGCCTGCAGTTATGAGTATGTGACAAATCAATAACTGCACTCACACAGTGCTGAAAGGGACTCGGATCCTCTGCGGTTCTTTTCACTTACTTTCACCAAGCATTGTATATGAAGCACTTTATTTTCATCCCTGACGTATTCAATAAAACTGCACTGAGTGGCTCGACAGTGAGTAGTAATGTGGACAGTAAAAATAAAAGACCTTCAAGTGTTGCAGCCATGAGCACAGAGTCATTGCACACCGAAAGCAGCAGTTTAGAAGAGTTGCATAAAAAGGATTAAAGCAGTTATTGTCCATTTGTACCAAGTTTTCCCTGAAAAGTTTCCCCTTCAGGATGAACTGTGCTTCAAAGAAGACTAAAGACAAACAGTGACCTTCCCTGACCTGAGCTCAGTGCACCATCAATACTGAGCCTGAGCATAAAGAGGCCATAACTTCCACTTAATCGTGTGTGCCTAAATATTCAGCAAACACCCCCCCCCTGAATTTTGTCCTATGTGTTACTATTTTGTTGTATTATTTAGATAATCAGTTTCTATTTCTGTGATGTATTCCCTTGTTTTGTAGAACGTAGGACCCATTGGAACCGACAGAAACCTGGAAAGGCATTGGCATCTCTCTGCTGGTTATTGTGGTGGTGCTCTCATTCATTGGACTGTCCATTATTCTGCTGTCGAGAGGTAAGCTCGCAGAAATATAAAAAGGTCACATTTAGGTCGTAGAGAATTGCAGTGATTGTATTTATTACACACTTAAGTAAGACTATTCAGTTTCTGTTGTCTGCTCAAGCATAAAAGCTGAATTTTAACGCTTCACTTAACAGTACAGGATGCCACCTGTGCGGGTTCAGGTGTGAAACTACTTCACTACCAAATGTTCCACAGTTAACTGTTAGTGGGAACGTCTCAAAGTGGAAGTGATTGGAAACAATAGGCACTCAGCCATTAAGTGACAGGCCACAAAAATCACAGAGTGGGGGTCAGTGGATACATATCATACACAGAGTCAATCACTACAGACCTCCAAACTTCATATGGCCTTCAGATTAAGCAATACGTAACTGAACGAGTCACATA
>JAMQGT020006901.1:0-11095 GCA_024447675.2 Pterophyllum scalare
GTCCAATCATCTTTCTGCGCACCTTCTTCAAACCAATCTGCCTCCACAATTTACCTGTAATTCTCCCTTGCAGAATCATTTGTGCAATCCACCTCCTCCCCATCTCCACCTTACCCAAGTCAGTCAGTGCTCCATCCAAGCCTCCATCTTTATCTTAACCACCACCAGTGTCTAGACACCGGGGGGTCCTAATTCCTGTCACTGGTGGGATTTCCGTTCTGCTATGATGGGCCTTTGGAGTTTAATCTCCAAATAGCTTAATTGAATTCTGATCTCTCCTCATTGAAATGAAATTTTTTTTCTTAAAGAACACTGGAAGACTGCTTGCCAGATGTGGCCTCTCCCTTTCTGGCACATGGAGGTGGTAATTTATTCTACTATAACCTTTATTTGTCTGCCATGTTTTCATTCAGTAGCATCAGGTCCCTGTTTCCTTCTGCTGATTTCTAATAAAGGGGAATAAAGAAACACTTTTAATAGATTGCCTCAGGAGTGAGTGAGTGATTCTCCAGTTCCATTTGTGGTGGAAAGCAGTAATGGCAATCTAAACTGTTGCCTTATCATCCCCCCCATCCCCCTCCAAAACTATTTCATTTACTGGCCAACTTCTGGAATCACTTTAAAGAATTTGTGGCACAATGTGTTTCAGGTTTCAGCACACCCACACTCAACAGCGACTCAACAATGCCACACATGATACTCAAATTTTTAGTAAATTTCCACAGAATCAAGTGTGGGCTTTCCTCGAAATGAGGAAGCTTAAAAAAAAAAAGTGAGATCGATTTAACAATAGCTGATTCAGTGAGAACCCTTTCACATCAAATATGACACAAACACAAAACATTAAGTCGAAACAAAGCCGAGTAAGAGAAGAGGGCGGCACCAGTGGCGATGGTCTGTCAAAGACTACGGCGCTTTAAGCAAACTGACTAACCACTATTTAAAATTCCCATTTTTATTTATATTTTTTGGCATTTGCACCTGGTATAATTGATAAATAGACGGCACAACTGTGTCCCAGTTATGCGTCACTTACAAGATTCTACAGGGAAAAGGAAGCACAGAATCAAACTGCATCAAGTATTTGAGTTCACAGACATCTGAAAACAAGCATCTACATCTAAATAAAAGGCCCTGATATAACACTCTCATCTGACATTTGACAACTGCCAAATAACTTTTGACACGATCCTGAAGGAAACAGTGTGTGCAAAGCAGATGAAATTACAGATAAGATGATTCATATCATATTCTTTAACAGAGGGAAAAAACACAAGTAAGGTGACAAAGATTACATGTAAATTTTTTTGTGTCATTTTAACTGGTCCCTTTGTTTTTTTCTAGGTTTATTGTTTTAATGGCTCTTCAGTTATATCCAACGTACAGTACACCTGGGGGTCTAAACAGGCCCCATGATGAGCTTAGTGAGATCACATCTGGAGCAGTAGTTTTGCTGGTACACAAAGGGAGTGCGCCTTTTCAGCCCACTTTTCTTAAAAGCGGTGTACAACACATTCAACCTTTCTCATCTTTTGTGTCAACTAGCTGATCACAAGATTGGCCTGGGGGTGGTGGTTAACCAAAATTAAACTCCACACGGAGTCTCTGGTATGTTGTAGGTTTTAAACCACAAATACAAAGCTATGCAGACAATTTTTCCCCCCCGTGGTTTTCAGTCAGTTTCCATTGGGAAGCCAGTTTAAGACCTTCACACATGAACACCGGATGCGTATTCAGTGACTACGAGATGCTATTAAAAAGCAACCTTGCACACATTTTCCGTTTGTTCATGCAAACATGTTGAGCATTGGTTGTGGAAACAGTAAGTCTGATTACTACAACAAACAAGTCAAGCAAACCTTCCATAAACCATGGCGTATTTTTGTTCCGTAGTTGCAGAGCTGCTTGTTTCTGAGCTTCACTCAGACGGGCAGAGCAAAAACACCAGACTGTTGCAAAATTAAATCCCTGCACCTCTGGACACAACAAGTTTGTTTTGGTCAATTATGTTTTGATACTTTGGAGTTTCTCGATAATAGTTTCTCATAATAATCTTCAGGAATAATTCTCCAGGCTTCTTGAAGAGCATTCAAAGCTCTTCTTTGGATGTTTCTGCCTTTTGTTCTGTTCTCTGTCAGGATGATCCCACACTGCTTCAGTAATGTTGATGTCCGGCCTCTGGGGAGGCCAATCCATGCCTGAAAGTGTTCCACTGTGTGCTTTTCTTATCCAGGCATGCTTTTACTGCATTGGCAGTGTGATTGGGATCATTGTCATGCTGAAAAATGAAGCCATTACCAAGAAGAAATGCTGTCCACATGACATTGCACAGTGGATCAAAATCTAATGGTATAATTAAATACCTTTTGACAAGATTTCCAATATCGCTGACTGAATTGTATGCCGCAAACCATGACAGAACCTCCGCTGTGTTTTACAGATGGCTGCAGACACTCACCTTCCTCATTCCTCATTTAGGGCCTTCCAGTTTTATTTTGGTAGTCCTTTGTCTCTTGTGCCTTGTCTTTAGTTTTACTTGCTTTGTCTCATTGTCATCCATTACCTTCATCTATGCCTTGTTTCCCAAACTGTTTCCACTCTTCCCGATTACTCTTGTCAGATTACCTGGGTATTTTCCCTGATGATTTCTCTGAAATACTATTTTATGCCTGTCAAGCTGTGTTATCTTTGACATTTCTTGTAGATTGAGCAAAAGAAATGGGAACAAAATTATGTTTTTGTTACAGGTTGCTTGTAACAAAGTGCCTAAAGACAGCAAATAACACATTTTAAATTGTGATTTGTCACCTATGTACACAAAAGGGTGGGGTGGAGGGCGCTTATGATGTATCAGAAGAATGGCACATAACAGATGTCTCAACCTGTAGCTGGTGGTACATCCCAGCTCATCAGCAGGAGCAGGACACCTCCCAATACTTTCCTGAGGCCCCAAGGAAATAAAACTGTAAGTTGTTTATGTGTAGACACAATACTGGTCAATCCTTTGACTTCATGCTTGAGTGATTCATAGGTCATTTTAAAGTGGCCTAAAATAATAATAAAAAAAATCCTGTGAAAATTGTCTGGACTGCACTAAAAACGAGTGAAAAAGCAGCCAATGCCCACAGAAAAACTTTAAAAGACCTTCAGAAAGCCTGGAGAAAGTTGCTCAAGACCAGGAAAGTCTTCGCTCCTTGGAATTAAAACCTAAAGAGATGAGGGCTGGCTCTAGACTTTTGTGGAGTAATGTAATTAAATTGAATATTAATTTTCAAACTTTCACACAGCCTTCAAGCAAAAGCTGAACCTTCCGAGAACTGAAACCTTTTTGTGTGTCTGATTAACAATATTCTATTTATAGTGACATTTTCTCAGTAACCACTAAATTGTATTGCAGCCAGAACTGAGGTGTAATAAACCCTAAAGAGACTGAAGGAGGGGGAAAAAAACAGCTTGTGTGTGCACTACCCCCCAGTAACTTTCCACTGTGGTAGAGCCTGCTGTTCTTTTACCTGAGTGGTGGCAGGCTTGTTGTTGTGGCTGTAGAGCACACACCACGACCTAGTTGCTCTTCGTTTGACATTATTTTCTCAGACAGGTCATTGTGCACTGGTTTTATAGTAGCTCACATTTTAAAAACTTCATGTCCAAGTTTTCATTGAATTACTGTTGCAATAAATGTCACAGCAGATGGCAATAAGTACATTTACACAGCGTACCGTGTAAACCTCAAGTGCACTCTGCTGTGGCAGTAAAGAAAAAGATTGGGTGTTCTTATGGATGTATTAGTAGTGGTTGTAGGAATAATGTGAGTGGTAAGCTTGGTGCAAATGAACCAGTCTGCTGGATTTCTCTCTTACAAAATGCACTGCTCAAAAAAATAAAGGGAACACTTAAACAACACAATATAACTCCAAGTAAATCAAACTTCTGTGAAATCAAACTGTCCACTTAGGAAGCAACACTGATTGACAATCAATTTCACATGCTGTTGTGCAAATGGAATAGACAACAGGTGGAAATTATTGCCAATTAGCAAGACACACTCAATAAAGGAGTGGTTCTGCAGGTGGGGACCACAGACCACTTCTCAGTACCTATGCTTTCTGGCTGATGTTTTGGTCACTTTTGAATGTTGGTGGTGCTTTCACACTCGTGGTAGCATGAGACGGACTTACAACCCACACAAGTGGCTCAGGTAGTGCAGCTCATCCAGGATGGCACATCAATGCGAGCTGTGGCAAGAAGGTTTGCTGTGTCTGTCAGCGTAGTGTCCAGAGGCTGGAGGCGCTACCAGGAGACAGGCCAGTACACCAGGAGACGTGGAGGAGGCCGTAGGAGGGCAACAACCCAGCAGCAGGACCGCTACCTCCGCCTTTGTGCAAGGAGGAACAGGAGGAGCACTGCCAGAGCCCTGCAAAATGACCTCCAGCAGGCCACAAATGTGCATGTGTCTGCACAAATGGTTAGAAACCGACTCCATGAGGATGGTATGAGGGCCTGACGTCCACAGATGGGGGTTGTGCTCACAGCCCAACACCGTGCAGGATGCTTGGCATTTGCCAGAGAACACCAGGATTGGCAAATTCGCCACTGGCGCCCTGTGCTCTTCACAGATGAAAGCAGGTTCACACTGAGCACATGTGACAGACATGACAGAGTCTGGAGACGCTGTGGAGAGCGATCTGCTGCCTGCAACATCCTTCAGCATGACCGGTTTGGCAGTGGGTCAGTAATGGTGTGGGGTGGCATTTCTTTGGAGGGCCGCACAGCCCTCCATGTGCTCACCAGAGGTAGCATGACTGCCATTAGGTACCGAGATGAGATCCTCAGACCCCTTGTGAGACCATATGCTGGTGCGGTTGGCCCTGGGTCTCCTCCTGAATGCAGGACAATGCTAGACCTCATGTGGCTGGAGTGTGTCAGCAGTTCCTGCAAGATGAAAAAAGTTACATTTTACAGATATCTGTTAATAAGAGAATAAATTTAAAAAACAAACACTTGTTTTGAAGTTCCATTAAAAATTTTACTGTGGAATATGGATTTTAAGAACCTTCTACGCAGTAAACCTTAAATGTGAGGAACAACTTTCAATAAGCCTCTTGTGAAAAGGCTTTTTTTTTTCTTTTTTCACAATTAATTTGGTCCAATTTAATGAGTTGCTTTTGCATAGAAGAGACTAAGTATCAATGAGTTTAAATGCACAGTGCTAGAAAAAACAATAGAATTACTGTAATACAAGTAAACTTAGCACAAAAACTAAGTAAATTTGTGTTTGGTCAATTATTTCTTTGTTGTAACAATCCTTTTTGGCAATAAATCTTACAATGTTGGAAAGTTCTTTTTATTTCCCCTTAAATAAAAATGTATTTGTGGTTTGAGCAGCAGAGTTGAGAAGACAAGACACACTGGGCAAACAGGGGCCTCAGCAGCATATGGAAGAACCATACACATCCACAACAGCCTGGCACCTCTTCCTCATGGTGCTTTGGGATGGCATCCCATTCTTCAACCAGCATTTGTCACAAGTCAGCCAGTGTGATTATGTTGGTCACTCTGGCAGGAACAACACATCCAAGCTGATCCTACAAGTGTTCAGTGGGGTTGAGGTCAGGACTGTAAGGCTGGCCGTTCCATCCTCTCCACTCCCAAATTCCGGAGGTAGTTTCTGATAAACCCCACTCTGTGTGGGCAAGTGTTGTTATCTTGGAGGATAAAGTTTGGTCCCAGACTGTGGAGATACTGTACGGGATTGCTGCTGGCTGCAGAATCTTATCTCTCTACACTGAGATTGACTCCAACGATCACAAGGCACCGGTGTACCAGAAGCTCAAAACAAGAGTTAAACACTGTAGAATTAGTTACACATTTCCATTAAAACGAATAGATGTAGGCATAGTAATTCATATTAATTATGAATTTTAATGTCATGAACACATCCCCACTTGGATTAAGTCAAGATTTTGCATCTGTACCTGTAGCATACACAACAAAATACCATTTCACATTTAAATTTTTGTTGTCAGTCTAAAAAATGTGGTGTTATATGAAGAACACCTTATGTATCTACATATATCCAAATGAGTACTAAATAATTAAACCTAATTTATAAAATTATGCTAGCAGCTCATTTACAGTTTCACATTATTGGGAGTAATTCACTGACTAAAGCAAATTTTATTAATAATGTGTGTATAGGGTATACTTACTGGCCAGATACACTGAAATGTAATAAAATAGAATTTGTACCTACATTTATTTAACAGTGCACCATCACTGTTATGTACACAGTCACTCATTTCATTTCAGAAAAAAACCCCCAAATGAATTAAATTCATTTTTACATAGATTTTGGCATAAAGTCAGAAAATAGAGATTTTCTATAACTTGAACTCATGCTTCTTTTGTATTCATATTTTCCAGCAGCCTAACATGTGACATGATTATTGTTATGTAGGCTAAAGGCAAAGTATCAGTTTATTTTTGTACAAAAAAACCCAACCCAAACCCTGTAAAGCAACAGCTTGGTGTTTTACAGTATTGTACCTATATAGTGTAGGTACAGTACCAAGAGTGTGCATGTATCGTTACCATATAATCCCACCTAAGTATGTTACCAATTTTTTTTGTGCAATCAAAATATTTCCTTTAAATAAAATATCACATTTGCTTTTAATAGACCAAGCAGAAGAAATTCTAAACAGCATCACAGGCTGACCCAATGCTAGCACATTTACCCAAACCTGTATCAAATGCTCTCTACAGCTACTACCTGAGTGGATGTCTTGCTAGCCATTAAGGTGCAATTCAGACATGGATGGATTGGCTGGGCCAGGCAATAAAATCTGTTGATTAATGTCCATGAAGTGCAGGTTCCCCCCAGTTTGGGGGTGACTGTAGTTAACTACCACCACCACAATGACAGTATTTGGTGCCATATTGCCTCCAAATATTTGAATTCATCTCCCAAAGGGAGGAGTCTGAGAACCTCTAAGATTGAACAACACGTATCCTAAATGATTAGTACACCTCAAACAAAAGGTATATTTTGGATATTGAATAACATCCAAAATATGGTAACCCTGTGCATTTTGTATACTTCAGCTGTGGTTTCTGTTAATTTGTGTAATGGTCAGTCTACTGTATCAAACATGCCTGCTGGGTTTTGCTAAGACGTGTGTTTACTGACAAATGTGGCTTTTTACTTGGAAGTAACTGAACTTATACGGAGAAATAAACAAAGAGAAAGATCCCAACAGAGCAAACCACCACCAGTGCCATGTTTAAGATGATTCTGGTTATTGGAGGTTCATAGAGAAGTTCATCCACTGTCTTCTCCTGTTCCTGAACTGTAATGACCTGAGCTTTGGATGAGCCCTCCTTGAAGCCGCAAAAGCAGTCCAAAACTTTCATACAACGTCCACCATCCAGCTTCGCTTCCCCAACATGGCTCTCATCTTCCTCTTCCACCTCCACATGCCTCACTCCTCTTGTTTCTTTGTTTTCCCCGACTTTGGAGTCAGAAATCAGAGCACAGCCACCATTCTGAACTGAAGGGACTGTTTCTATGTTAGTGGCTGTGATATTAGCATTGCTTGTGTGACCATTTTCAAGATTTGCCTCAGTGTCATTGAGCTTGTTTGGGTGGTCATGACACATTTCTTCACCAAGAACACCATTTCCATCTAAGGCTGCATGGTTTAGAGTTTTCAGGATATTGACCTCTTCTCCAGCTTTCTCTTTTCCATGATTCTTTTGCTCCTTTCTCTTGTTTAGTCCCCAGAAAGTAGTGGTTCTGATTTGTCCCTTTCTGGGTGGAGGAGTGCAGAGACTAACAACGACAGCCACCAGAGTCGACACCCAAAACAAGATGGCTGCCACATACATGAAATGGATATCTTTGATGAAAGATGGACGCTCATCAGGCTGGTCGCAGTGTGGCTCACGGTAAACAAACGCCAAAGCCAAACGCATTGCTCCGAGGGAAAACCCTACCATTCCACCCCAAAAGGCACCCGTCTCATTACAACGACGCCAGAGGATACCAAGCAGGAAGAGAGCAGCTATGGGTGGAGTCAGATAATCTGATACTTCTTGGATGTAGTAGAACATCTGGCCTCCCTGCATTTCAATGATCACAGGCACCCAGGCGATGCTGATCATCACCATGAAGACGACAAACAGTCTCCCTACTATCATCAGCTCTCTGGACGACGCACGCATTCGTAGCATCTTGTATATATCTAGAGTGAATATGGTGCTTGCAGAATTGAAAATAGAATCCAAGTCGCTCATCAGAGCTGCAATCATAACAGCCATCATCAACCCGCGGAGACCGACGGGCATCACTGTCATGACGAGCCTCGGATATGCTACATTGCTGCAGCCAGCTGCAGAGCCACACACTTCCATGCAGTGCTCAGGACTGATGCATGCCAGGTCATCAGTGAATAAGATCCTGGAAATCATCCCTGGAATCATGACGATATAGGATATCAGTAAGGCAATTAGTGAGTCTACAGTCAGGATTTTAACTTTGTAAGTTTTTCACTGGGTGGTTAATGTCTCTACCTGGGATGACAATGACAAACATAGGCAGGATTTTGAGGAAGCCGGCCATGATGGTTGACCCTTTGGCATGAGCAATATTCTTTGACGCCAGAACCCGCTGAACAATCACCTGATCTGCACACCAGTACCTGGGACACATGATGAGGAAGATTAACATTAAAAATTGTAATAAACTGTATTGTTTAAAAAAAGAAAAGAAAAAAAGTAGAGTTGATAGGACAGTACCTGTGCCATTCATGGTGACTCCAAAAGCTAGCTTTGTGAGAATACTGCCAGGGGCATTTCTAAAATTGCTAGTTGCATGACTCCGTGGAGAATCTGTCAGCCCTCAACTTCAGACCAGATATACTATATGTTCAAAGTCTGACAAATGGTGAAACATTTTCACTGAAATCTGTGGTCTATCATGTGTACCAGCTGCAGTGCAAGATAGCTGTGATGCCAGTGAGGAACCAGGAACTTGCACACATGTTGCATGTGTCGAGTGGCATACTTGGTATGAGGGCAGCCCTACAATAAATTCAGTGATGCATGCAAAGACCAGGAGCAAGAATCCAAGCTCCTCATGGCAAAAAGCTCTGTGTAGTTTTACTTTAAAGCAGTCCAATCTAACATTGGCATAAAAGGAAAATTCACCTGGCTTTAAGCAAATCTTTTAGAGACTAAATATTTAAATGCACAATGCTATACAAAACTGTTTTGCTTAGGAAGTTAGTCTTAAGAGAAATATCAGTACCAAATAGAAGCAGGCGTCTGGCCCAGTAAGAAACCAGGCCATGGTAGGTCTGGATCCTTGGCCCTCGGAGGATCTTCAGAGCATCTGGCTTAGGAGTGATGTGGTGATAGCAGGATTCAGAATACGTCAGATTGGGTGAAGACAGCAGGATGGCACTGATGTTTGGAGTGGCCTGCATGTAACTGAGCCTCAGACCTTAAAATGACAGGCCAAGTCACGGTTTAGAATTATTTGATTAAATAACTGCAATAGATTCATGAATGCACAAAAGAGAAATAAGGACCTTCAAGTCCTCCCACTTTGAAGAGGCTGATGCCTGTAAGGCAAAGAGCTCCAGCAATCATGACGACTGCTTGGAGCATGTCTGTGTAGATAACGGCAACTAGACCTCCGGAGACCGTGAGCAATGCTGTGATGGTGATGAGGAGGATGATAGACAGATAGAGGTTCCAACCTAAGGATTCCTTGATGAACAAGGCTCCCGAATAGAGATCCACAGACAGCTTGGTGAAGATGTAAAGGACAAGAGATAAAGCAGCAAAATACACCTTCAGTCGCTTCCCCCCATATCGCTTGGACAGGTACTCTGGCATGGTGTAGACTCCACACTGTATATAGACAGGAATGAACATCCAGCCTAAAATCTGAAGCAGCAATAAAGCATTGAGTTCCCATGCAGCCACGCTCAGACCGCTAGCAGCACCAGATCCAGCTAATCCAATGAAGTGCTCACTTCCTATGTTGCTGACAAAGAGAGAAGCCCCCACAGCTGCCCAGTTCATGGAGCGACCAGCGAGGAAGTAGCCGCTCACTGTGCCCCCATTGGCTTTCCACATTGCCAGGAAGCCGATCGCTAACACCACGATGAAGTAGGCTACCACAACAATAATGTCCACCACTTCCATGCTGGTACCAGTGGTACCAGTTGGTACCATGTTGAAGCAGTCCTTTGAGTTTTTGATCCTTTGTAGTTGGCTCCGGAAATCAGTGCAAGCTGTGGTTTCGCAACTCACAGGATGTTGTTGCACTGCTTGGTTTTAAAGGAAAAGATCATATGAAGCCTGCAAAACAAAAACAAAACAAAATATACAGAACATGTATGACCAAAACAATGGAAAACATGACTGATAAGACAATGAGGAAATATTTGCACGGGGAACATTGTGCTTTGTCAAATACACTAGGGTGCATTTTAAACATTATCTTGCAGTGTGGATAAGCTGTAAAAGGCTGAAAACTAAAGCAACAGAATCCTTTTCTGTCCCAAAACCCAAGCTTAGGGTAGAAAACTGACTGAAACACATTACACCAAAGTTACATCACTGCAGTGCAGTTAACTGTAAACCTGGTTGCAATATTCAAATCAGTGAACATGCTTGGGCATGTTGCTGTCGAAACACTAGGTGCGGGCAGGCTGTATATCTCACTGTCATCTAAGGGTTCAGGGAGGTTTCCGGTTACACCGTAGATTTCCCATAAAGCGTAAATCTCCGTAAGGCTTGCAGTCTGTTCACTCTAAGAGAAGTGGAGTGCCGGTGCTTGAACCTTTCCGCCAAGCTCTCCTCTTGGAAGGACAAAGCACTTTGATATTACAGGAAAAGTTAAGTTAAAAGAGAATGGATTAAAAACCTCTGGTAGTAGTGCCAACGTTTAGTTGCCATCAAGTCATCAATTTACCGTTATGGTGAATGTCCACCTGTGTGAAAAATACTGTAAAATGCTAGGCCTGGTTCTGAGCTACTGTATAGGTAGGAATACGTAACTGAACGAAGTAGATGTGAAGATAAC
>JAMQGT020006902.1:0-57562 GCA_024447675.2 Pterophyllum scalare
CAAGGCACTGTGTATATATATATATATATATATATATATATATATATATATATATATATATATATATATAATGTAGTACATCTGGAAAGCCTTTTTATTTTCCCTTAAATGGTGCCACATTTGTTAAGGAAATGCATTTATAGGTTGAGCAACAGGCTTGAGTATGTGGGCTGTGCACATGAAAAACTTGCCAAATCTTTTCTGCCAGTGCCAAACAGTTTATTCTGCTATGGCTTCTTATTTTGAGCTTTTGTATCCCAGGTTCTCACAATCAGATTTGTCATCATTGTACGCAATCTCAATTAGGGCTGCAGAAAAAGGTTTCCTTTTCAACTGAGCTCATCACCTCTGTAAGGGCTCCGCCTCTTTGCCCCTTCCCCGCGTGTGCAGACAGACTGCAGGTAAAACTACTCTCATCCCCACAGAGTGGGGCTTATCAGAGACTACCTCCAGAATTTGGGAGTGGAGAGGATGGAATGGCCTGCCTGCAGTCCTGACCTCAACCCCGCTGAACACAGATCAGCAGATCAGCTTGGGTGTGCTGCTCGTGCAGCTACATTGGCTGACTTGTGACAAATGCTGGTTGAAGAATGAGATGCCATCACACAGCACTGTGTGACCAAACTCACATACTCAACTTTGCTGCTCAACCAGCAAATGCATTTTCTTTGCAAATGTGGCACCATTTAAAGGGAAATAAACAAGGTTTTCTATACTTTAAGATTTATTGCCAAGAAGAATTGGTACAACAAAGGAATAATGGACCAAACACAAATGTCCTTACTGTTTGTGGTAAATTTATATACTAGTCATCATCTGCATTTTGGAGGTGAAAGAGGAGTACTTCAGGAGCACCAGCTGATGGTGGTCTATGGTGCAAGTACATCCTCTGCAGTTTCCAATAAAAAAAAAGCTAATAAATAATCATGCTGTAGGTTAAATAATACATTACCAGCAATTACTACTGTTTTTATAACTACAGATTTGGTAATAACAGCAATGGATCTTGCCATGCTGTTGGATCATAATTTATGAAGTTTTCTCATAGCACAACCAAAGAGTGCTAGCAGTTATTTATCTACTGCACTGGCTAGCTGAGAGTGACAGCCATACAGTTGAAGGGAACATTCTTACCCTAATATAAGTTTGAGCTGCTTTTTGCTGCTGCTGACAGATGTTCTTAGATCATAGGTTGTGAAGGTCTTCACTCTGGGTCAATGTGTAAAGACATGAATAAAAGCTACAGCACATTTATTTCCTTTTATAGATATGAAGCCTGCACTCTGATATTCATATACCTGTAGTGCTTGACTCATTTAAAATAATAGGTAAAATTGAGCTCGCATAATACTTTTGAGCATCCACGGGATTGACAAATTCAGAGGTTCTTAGCCAGCCAGCAATACTGGACACACTGCCAAGCTGTGATAGGTAATTTCTAAAGAAGCAACCTTATCTGCCTTCCCCTCTGCCTTCCTCACAGAAGACCAGAAAAATGGAAAAGAAAGGACACCAGATGAGAGTGGTTGAGAGAGGAGGTAGATACATTTAGTATGATCTGAGCTGCAGTTGTCTTCCGGAATTTGCTGCTTGGTCCTGCAGACTCGGGTCCACACTTGAAATCCCTTATGGACTAATCTAATCAAGTAATAAGACATACGCAGAATCTCCATTTGACTTTATTAAAAATTATTAACTGTTTTTAATCTGCCTTAGTGTTGACAGGGTGATAAAAAGTGAAGTGAAATATTTTTCCTCACATTGGACAGGAGATTGTATAGTAAGTGCTGTAGAAACCAAAACCGTATGGCATCAGTTTGTCAATTTGTACATAATGATTGTTTATACATTTTATAAATTTTGGTTCATGACTTTGGATGCCCCTTATATAAAGTATCCAGCTTAAATATATAACTCTTACTTCTTTTGCTAAAATAAATAAATAAATAAATACTACGGTGAAAAGAAAAGAGCTTGCTGCCCACACATCAGCCCAAGTGAACATCTGTCACAGCTTGTTGCTAAATGGTGAAACCATTCCAAATTTGTTCATGCATCGTTTTGCAGGAGATGGTTAAGGGAAGGACACAATGATGATTATTTGTTCAGTTCAAATCTGTGCTGAGCATGGTTGAATGAAAGTGTACTCTACAACCCACACTGTAACAAGCTCAAAATAGATTGCTTGCCCTTTTTTGCTTTTTGAAGCTACAACACATATGTTGCATCAGTACCAGTTCAAAAATCCAATAGGATGACAAGAAAGGACAAACCAGTTAGACCACATGCTGTACAGGTGTTTTCTTGTTTAGTATTAATATGAAGTTTTGATTATACATTGTCCATTTACTTTCCTAAAGAATTTAATCAACCGCGAGACTGGACAAGAGTATTTGCCTTGGCATTCGTATTGATATTGGTACAGCTTTGGACAAAAATATGTTCTAAATTGAGGAACTCTCCTTTAAATAAGTTTTACTTTGATCCAGATAACAACATTTGGCCTTAACCTAGTCACACCCACCAAGCTGCAGAAGGTCTCGGTATTAGCTGGCTAATTTACATGCCACCCATGCTCTCTGAATGCATAGTTTGAAAAACAGAA
Source organism: Pterophyllum scalare (assembly GCA_024447675.2). NCBI lineage: Eukaryota > Metazoa > Chordata > Actinopteri > Cichliformes > Cichlidae > Pterophyllum > Pterophyllum scalare. The sequence goes on from JAMQGT020006902.1 coordinate 2,606, forward strand.
AATTATGAAATTGCCTTTTTTTTTTTATACAGTACCATCTAAAAGCTTGGACACAGTGTCCAAACTTTTAACTGGATATGATTCATGCAGTTATTGCATGAATCATACTGGTCAACTCTGCCACCTCCAGCTCTGTCTCTTGTCTTTTTGTTAGATGGTGGCGCTAACAAAAAGACAGAATCCAGAGCTGAAAATGATGGCAGAGTTGAAAACTAAGATTTTCATTGCGAGTGACCTTCATGGACAAAATTAGGAATAAGTATACCAGAGGGGCAGCTCAGGTTGACCAGTTTGGAGCCACAGTTAGAGAGGCAAGGTTGAGATGGTTTGGACATATGCAGAGGAGGGATAGGGAATATGCTGGACAAAAGATGTTGAAGATGGAGCTTCCAGGCAGTAGGAAAAGAGGAAGACTCCAGAGAAGATTCATGGATTTAGGGAAGCAGAACATGCAGAGGGCTGGTGTGACAGAATGATACTGGGGATAGGGTGAGATAGAGACAGAGGATCTGCTGTGGTTAACCCTAAAGGGAGCAGCTGAGAGAAGTAGTAGTTTTGGATTGGTTATTTCACCAGTAATAAACCTTGCTTTATAATGAAAAATGGATGGAGCTTTATTTGGCCCTTGGATTTTTTTTAATACAGTTTATGTTTAATACACGTTCTTTGCTATTTATGCTAAATTCTATGTAATTATATTGATCTGTTCATCTGGTTAAATGGCACATGCGTCCAGGTCAACAATGGGCAAGCAGGATAAGGCAATGAAGTCCACAAGCTCTGTGTGTTGCATTGCACAGGTCATGGTTGATCTCATCAAAACCTTCTGTGTATTCTTTGGTCACGAAAAGGAGTTCTCGTTGCTGTAATATTTCTGTTGAATATTTCAGAATGAAAAATAAGTTACGTTACACACACCTGTTCCCACATATTGGTTGAGGTCTAGAGTAGTGTAAAAAAAATACCTTGTGTTTAGTTTTTTTAGAGAAAAAAAGAGCCAAGAAGAAACAGATGATGCTGAATTTTCCCTGTTGACGGAGGCATTTCTGAGAAACTGATAATCTTTTTAGTTGGGAGGAGAGGATCAAAAGAAAGAAAAATGCCAAGAGGGCATTGCTATCTATCCATCTATTTGTCTCTCTTTCTTCCCTGTCGCTGAATCTATCTCTGCATTTCCCACTTGTCCTGCCTCATTCTTTCTGGCCATTCATCATATTTCTGTGTCCAACTGCATTCTCATCATTTCCTTTCTCTTCTGTCTTCCCTTCTCGTTCCTTTAATCCTCATCTCCTGTCTTCCTGTCTTGTCAAACAGGCCTCTGGGCTTCTTTGTCTATCAGTAGAATTTCATTGTCATTCAGTATCATTCCCAGTCTTTCTTCCTCTTACCTGACACCCCTGCTTGGTTTCTCCCCTCTTACGTACAAGCTGTCCTAGATGGGATATAGCACAAGGTATGCATTTCCTGTGGCATTATCATGGTTTAGATTTGGTGATCTTTCCAATGTCTGTGGCAGTGACCTTATCAGCCATATTATGTATTTTTTCGAAGTTCCAGAGGGGAACCAAGGCACAGACTTTTACCTGTCAGCATGATCAGAAAAGTAAAGACCATTGCGTCATTGTAGAGAATTACTCTAGGAGGTTCCCCCCACACAGCTAATTGCCATTCAGAGAGAAAATCTGAGAACCAGTGAAACCACTAGAGAAGAAGAGCAGGAGATTAGGATCAATAGATGGAGGAAGTGTGTGTGTGTGTGTGTGTGTGTGAGAGAGAGAGAGAGAGAGAGAGAGAGAGAGTGAGTGAGTGAGTGCCATTGGCATAAAAAGCATGTTTGATGTATCTGTCAACACTCAAGCTACAGTATTTCCTCAAGAGCTCCTTTCTAAGCTCCATGTCAGCCCTCACTCATCCTCTATGGACTGACATATTGAAAGAGCTGGAGCAGAGAAGACATGGTGGAAAAGAAGACAGAGAAAAAAGAACGGTCATTAATACTAAGGGAATTGATCTACTCAGGTCTCCATGGGTTTGCCTGTCTGCCAGTGATTGTAGTGTGCTCATTATCCATCTCTGCTCCAGGTAATTACTGGCTTGTTTTGATCGGAAAGCTTTTAATTAGTTGCTCATTAGCATTGTTTAATTAAACTCACCCCATGCCTTTAATAACACAGGAGTGTTCTTTCCTGACTTCATTAGTTGTTGTTGGATGGGTTATAGTGGGATTGAGAGATAAGGATAAGGTAGACAGGAATACTGTATGTTGCATGATTAGCATTTAGTAAAACCAGCAGTATTAGACATTTTGCATATATTGCATCATATGCAAATTCATATGTCCTTGTTATCCAGACTTTAGAGAGGTAGACATCCCTATGATGGGCTACTTACGATAAAGAGAAGGAAGGGCATATAATGCACTCACAGATATAGGAACTTTCCCCTGTGCCGATAGTTTTGCTGGACAGGGACACACCGAGGAGCTGAGGTGGTTGTAGGGGGTTAAGAGACTCAGAGAGAGAGAGTAAGATGATGTGGGAGGAAGTGGAAGAAAATGTTGGAGCCCAATTCGAAAGGCTATGTGAGAGGCTTTTGAATAGCTTAGCTGCACAGTTGAGAAGCTGGACAAGACACAGACAGGACAGCGAGAAGAATGCCAAATGGACCAGCAAACACTGATGCTCAGCTTTTTTTGTACATTTTTTTCCTTTCTTCTCCTCTGCTTGTCATTCGTTCTGTCTCTGTCTATTTCTGAGCTGTTCTTGTTCTTTATATTCCTTCATGTCGCCATGCATCTTTCATGCTGCTTTCCTCATGAATTCTCTCAAACATATTCAGTTCTTTATCTCAGCTTATTTTCTTTCTTTCTTTTTTTTTCTTTCCCTTTCCCACTGAGCAATAGTTGACACAGTATGGATCAGCTGAATACTTGGAAGGAAGGATATTTGTGCGTGCATCAGCATATGTGAAAGGGTATATGTTTCAACATATAAGCATCTGTTTTCACATTGGGTGAGCAGTGACTGAACAGCCTTAGTTTTGTTTTCTTAGCACGTCCTGGTGGAGTGTGACAGTGAACAAAGTGTTAGTGTGTGAGGGTGGACAGAAAGCCAACCCAGAGTGTCATAGCATGCCCCAGATCTGACACTTTTGAATCAAAAAGATGGGGACAGTGGCTAGCTGTCTGCATCATGTGGATGATACCTGACTTGATGTAGCCATCATAAAGAGTGAGGGGAAAGTCAACAGAGATGTTAGGGCATTAGGGTTGGCAGTGAGCTCTGTCTGGGCATCACATTGAGGACCGATTTGGCAGACATGTGACTAAATCACCACACATGTGTTTACAGTACTTCCTGTGTTTCAGTTGTGACTATCGTTTACAAGTAATATTATCACTCACAGATACAGCAACACAATGTCCTTCACTTTTTTCTTTAACAAACTGAAAAACTTCCGTCTGGGAGCTACAGGTCCCTAAACAGTTCTCTCTGAGTGGATTCCTTTTGAGAGAGGAAGACCACTAATTAAGAAGCAGTAGTATGCATAGTTTTTTTGTTTTTGGCTAGTTGGTTAGTTGATAAAAAAAAAAAAAGCCATTAAAACTTAAAACGTTTGAGTGCCTTAGCTCACTGCTTTGTAATGTGATGGAAATATTGAGAGAGAGACAAAACACACACAAAAAAAAACCCTTGACTCTCCCAGTCCATCCATTCTCTTCCAGTAATCCTTTTCAGGGTCACGGTAGGGGTGGGGGGTGGAGTCTAGCTAGCCCAGCTTTCACAGGGTGAGAGGCAGGGTGCACCATGTACAGGTTGCCAGCCTGTCACAGGGCTAACGCAGACAGAACATTCACACCTATGGGCAATTTATAATCACCAATTAACTTAACCCCACTAACAGTCTTTGGGAGAAACCCACACAAACACATGCGATCTCCACACAGAAAGGCCCAGGCCAAGCTGGCTTTGAACCCAGACCCTCTCACTGTGAGGTATCAGTGCTAACCACCATGCCACCGTGCTGCCCTGATATCGCTGTATTCTTTTTGGCTAATTAAGCTATGACTCTTAAGCAATATTTGGTGACACAAAACATAAATGTCACCTTTTTGTTTCACTTTTTCATTGAAAAACACTTGGCCTCAGGGTTGAAGATTATATAACAGATGGTGTTCAGCAAAGCCTTTTGTTTTGAGTTTCTAAATAATCGCTCTAACAAAGCACCAATTGAATTGTCTTACTTTCATCTCCTTATTTCTTTCTGTCACATGAAATCAGCTGCTATGACCCCTGCAGCAGCAGCAGAAGCAGCAGCAAACAATAAGGCAGAACATGCCATCTTTTGCTTAGGGGCTGTACATTTATGTTAGGCTAGTAATATATTGAATTATCCTTTATTATGTCTCTGCTGCTTAGCTTTGAAACAGCCACAATGATCCCCCATGCAACAGCTGCTTTCCTTCCCTCATTCCTCTCCATATAGTGCTTTTATGTACATCAAGCTGCCATCTCCTCAGAGGTGAATTAAATCTCTGCCCAATTCTATCACTCTTTGCTCTTCCACGCTTTTTCTCCTGCAGCTCATTTCCCACTGGTGGTTACCGCTTCCGCAGCAGAGTTAGTCTCTGTAGAGGAAAGAATCAGAGAATAGTCAGCACTGTGAAGTCTCCCAGAAAGCCAAAGGGGTACTCTTGCAGTGGTACATAGACACTGTTGCATGGTGATTTAGACAGCCAGATCTAAGAAACTGCAAGCCCATCAACCCATTAGGGAATGTGAGAAAAGAAGCAGGCTGCACTTAAGCATACTCACAGGACAGAGAGAAGAAAACAGAATGCCAGATTTGTACACACATAGATGTGTGGACAGACATACCTATGTGCCTATGTGGAAGCATGCTAACATGCTTCCACACTCATATACACTTAATGCTGGCACAATGAGGATGCCCTACTCATCTGCTGGCTCACTGGGTTTAATGGCGAGCCAAACACTCTGCCCACATTTAGAAATTCAGCTGAGCAGCAGAGACCCAGACTGAAAGAAATAAAGAATGCAGGAATAAGTCTACTGGGGGGGTAGGGGTGGGAAGAGGATGGGGGAGGTTGGGGTTGATACAGCAGAGGGAGGTGGACAAAAAAAATCAATGATTTTACTCCTGTGTTTGAAAAAGGAAAGTGCATGGTGAGCGAAGAGATGTGTTCGACCTTCAGGTGCCCTGGTGCCTTCCTTTCATGTGCAGAGGCGATTACCAAGTGATTTTCAGTGGGAAAAATGAACCCAGTGATGCATTGCGCTAATTTCATTTAACATTTTAAAAAAATGAGAAAAACAGGTTCCAGAGAGTTGCCATGGGCGAGGTGGAAATGCAGGGGGTCGGGGGTGGTGTCAGCTGGGGGAAGCGAAGTGAAGTCAGCAGTTTGTGTTGAATAGAGTGAGAATGAAGACTTTGCACCCTACTAATTTTTAATAATGTCTTTACACGTTTTGAACTCTAGTCCATCAGTTCTTCCCTGGTCTCTTGACTGAACGTAATCCAGACAAAAAAAACGAGCAGTCACTTCTTGTTGTTCTGTATGGCTAACAACATGTGTACATCTGCGTGTTTGAGTTCAAAGGGCCAGATCGCAGTGTCATGGAGCAGAATCAGGGTTTTTCTCGCACCACCAGCAGAGCTGTATTGGTCGTGGCAGAGATGCTTCTCAGTGATTTCTGTAGTAGAAAGAGTTAAGATGGCCGTGCTCTTGACTTCTACTAATCCTATTACTTCGGAGTGCTGCTCTTAGAGGGCTCCAACCTCACTTTTATTGGAAATCCTTTGCCGTTATAAAGCCTTTTAGCCTTTGGCTGGGCTATTGCTCTCATAAATCTAGTTCCTGGCCTTTTGGTGAATTCCTCATGTTTGTGTTATTGCAATGATACTTGCAGACATTTGTATACTAGGCCAATCCCGCTCTGTTGTCATAATGCTCATTCACCTACAAGAATTCAACTGGGAGATCATTTCAATGTATTTTTTCTCATTAGTTGCTGAGTACAGTATATATTTTCTGTAGTTTCATAAATACCATTCAAACAGAATCAGGTAAAAGCTAAACAGAAAGAAGGCCCGGAAACAACTAAGGCTGGCTGTAATGTTTCTAATTTCCTCCTTAGCTGATCTCTAAATGCTTGTGCTTTGTCACTGCCACTACACCACAGAATAAATTCACTCTTTCACCTCCCTGTGCCTCCTCCTTCTCGCTCTCTAATTCATCTCATTTCCGCCTCATGGTTGGTTCAATCCCCACCTCCTTTCAGTGCTGACTCCTCCAGCATCAAGCTAGTGCTCCTGGCTGCTCCGTATTCTGGGGCCGTTGTGTCTCCGGTGGAGAGTGATTGTGCCGGTGGCAGGGAGGTCAATTGGAAGAAATTGCGTTGCAGCCACCGTGGAGCTGAGGCGAGAGAGAACAAACTGGATATTAGCCCAATCCATGTAGGCTGGCGTGTTTACACCATCTATCCCCACCCCAACCCCTTCTGCCACCACCCTCAGCACACACATACTTACACATTCTCTCACTTTGGTCAGTGTCTGACTGCAAAATGTAACCACACCAGTGCTCTGTTAAACATGACCATACAATTGTAGAAATCCAAATTTACATGTCTAGAAACACATGCAGCAGTTAGTGTGATAAAATTATTTTTAAGAGGTACTGTGTGCTTTTTGGCTTATAACTTTCCAGTATGTCCCTGCAGCCTTGTTAGCTGGGCCAGCAGAGAAAAGAAACACAGTTCATGCTTCCTTTGTGTTGGTGCTTACAGTAGCTTAGGATTAAAGGGTATAAATTTCAGCTTCTTGGGGCAAAAAATCTTGTTCCTACCAACTTTGTTCTCTTCCCTGGTGGAAAAATAAATAAAAAAATAAAGGTTGTTTGTCAGTACACAAGTATTATTCTGTGTCTACCATCTGATTTTGCCAGATAGGTTAAAGAAGGAAATCATTTTTCTATGTGACAGGCAGCCACAGTAATGCTACCTGTTTTAGTGGGTATATTTTTTGTGGCTATGCTTTTTTTGTTTTAATGTCACATTTATGTACTATAAATGGAATATTCGTCCATCTGTAAGAAATTGGCTAAAGGTACATTAACAACTATTGTGTGCCTTGCTAACCACGTACAGTATTTGTGTCCCCAGAAACAGACAGAATTGCAGTATCTGTTCACATCAGTACAGAAACTGAATGTTGTGCATAATTTATTAAACCTGGTAATTAAATTAAGAATGTATTAATAATATATTGGAAAATGTATCTCAGTGGAAGGTTGTTGGGATTTATATAGCACTTTTCTTGGCTTACTGACCACTTAAAGTGCTTTAGACCACGGGTCACAAACAGCACTTTATTCTGTGCACCTCATCTACATCACATCCATGGCCAATTTAGAACTACAAATTAACTTAACAAGGGTGTCTTTGGACTGTTGGAGAAAGCTAGAGTGCTTATAGAGAACCTGTAAAGGCACAAGGAGAACATGAAAAATCCACACAGAAAGGCCCTAACCAACCAGGAGATTTAAACTCAGAACCTTATTGCTGTGAGGTGTTATCCAAATGCAATACATTTTCTTTAGCTGAAACCAAAACTCTGTACTTTGGCATTGCGATTTTTCATCCTCCATACTTAGAACAGAATCTATGTTTAGACATTTCTGAGGTGATCCTTTAGTCCAAATACAATATTTTTTCAACATTGCTCCTTATTGCTAGCATGTGAACTTTGGTGAGGTCCTGTAGAGAATCCTCTTTGACTTCTCAGCTTTTGCAAAAAAAACCAAACAAACAAAAAAAACCTTTGCAATCCTTTCTTCCATATCTCCTGAGGCCTGATTGAATGTTGTTCTGCCCATAGTAGTTCCACCAATGCCAAGTACAGCAGTTTACCAGCGTGCTCACTATCTCTCTGTTCTGTGTTTTGGGTCAATAGTAAGGTGTACGTAAAACCTTTAAAAACACAATGTCAGTTTGACTGGAAGCTTCTTGGGTTTCCTCAAATCACACAAGCTGGGGGATGTTTAGTAGATCTGTCCAAGGTACCAAGGTTACTATGACTTCTTAGCACAAAATCTCTGTCAGGGAAAAATAAGATGTGCCACCACCCATTAGATCTGATAGTGCTATCTGTAAGCTTCAGACACTTTGTAATGGAGGTTGGCATTGGCAATTTCCGGCTGAGACCTTTTGTTGTTGTGATGAGTAATTAACAATGGCCTACGAAGATGTTGGTGTGAATTTTTAATAGTGACAAAGCGGGGGAGTGAGCAGACAGTGTTAAAACTACAACTCATGAATAATTCATGCTCTCTGACAGTGATTGGACTATCTTGCTTTGCTCGCTTTCTCTCTTTATATGCCTCCTCCCACTCTCCTTTTCCCATCTCCCTCTATATCCCAGGGTACATTGCCTCTCCTTGTGCAGAGAAGAACCCAGTGTGGAGTGGCACTTCACATCTTGTTAGACGATTTATTCATGGTAATGAAGGGTTTTAATGTACTGTACAGCGCAGAGCTCAGTCATTCGTTGTAACACACTCAGCAGTGATCTGTGGGATGGATTATTTTAGAACTGGTTTTAATTCAGATTCAATTACAGGGTTGGTGTTGTAGGATGAGATTTGACCTCTAGTATCTATCCATGGTGTCTCTGACTGAGCCTCTACAGCTGACGATGACAGAGCAACTTCACAGCAACTTCACAACTTTTGCACTCCATGTCAGGGCTGCACAGTCCACAGAATTTCCCGGGTATTTATGTTTATCCCACTCGCTCCCTGTCTCTCTCTCTCCCTAAACCTCTCCTTTTTCCATTACTTGTTCTGACTTGCTGTTTTCTGTGCCTCTCTTATCTCCTTGCTGTCACCATTGCACTCTCTCTCAGTCCAAGCATGCCTGTATAGTCCCTCATTTGCAGAACTCTTCACTTCTCCAGCACACTTCTTCATAGAGGTTCTTGAACACAGACATGTGCATGGAAGCACACATGTACTGGATTCATACTCCTCCCCTTTAATCCTCTGACTTTAGAGAATAACATTTCCTCTGCCAAGATGCCTATCAAGCGAAAGCATCACCCAAGTCAGAAACCAGGTTTTACCTGATTGGTTTTCACCAGGCTATTCATACATAACATATAGCATATGCAGCAAATAGAGCAAGATAGATAGAGTGATTATAGGAGAACACATGGTTTGGCATTTATTAGTTGCTTTTTAGTTCAGATATTTTCTCATTTCCTTTTAGCATTGGACTTGGGTTTCTTTTACATCTGAAATTGATTGCCTTGTTACTCAGTATCTGTCTTTTGCTCATACACATATTCCTTTTCTCTCTTTTTCATTCTGTCCCAAGCCAGTTGGAGGGAGTAAATAACTATTGATTTGGGCCAACTAAAGGCTGCTAGCTGAGATTCTATTGTGTTAACTGTTCTCTTTGTCTCTTGTCCCTGTTGATTTGTTTGTGCATGTTAGAGCTTACAAGAAGTTCAATTTGGAACTTTGTAGAGATTGTTGGGAAATACTAAAAATTTAATGGTGGTATATCATACTCATCAACCTATTTCATATCTTGTTTATTATCTCCCTGTAGACAGTGTTCTCTTTTGTGGTCTCTGCTGTTTGTAGACCTTTCCAAAGTAATCTGGCTAAAATTGAAAATATGTCTGTTACCAACAGTTTGGCCTTGGCTTCAAATAGGGCCACCTTTTCCATATCCACAAATTTTTATTGCATTGTTTTCTGTGTGCATTTTACTGTTTATGGGAAAAATTGTTTGTCCTGTTTGAAAATCTTTTACTGATCTGTACCAGAGAATTTGACCTTAAACTGACATATTCTCACAGAGCAAAAGGAGTGATTGCAGTGGTTTAATTTGCATCCAGTAAGAGGATGGCTGATTCTGACAACATGCAGATGTCTTTGCAGACGCTTTATGGTGAGGTTGCTGATGTGTTTAATGTGCTCATTAAATTAGCAAGAGCTACACATGTGTTTCTACTCATTCTGCCCACATCGGACTGAGTCGTAATTCAATCTGCAGCCTCCCTCGTTTGCCACATGTGCTAATGCCTACACCTGGCCTTGATGCATCTTGACACAGTGCTAAAGATCTGTATGGAAGCTTTTATTAGGATGGCTCTGTTGAGATAGAGAGGTATTGGGCACTTGCCAAAAATAAACACACAGGTTATTTATGCAAGCAGGTTATTGCAACCTATAGTGAATTTAAAAAAATAAGTGACCTGTAGTGGTTCTGTGAATCATCTTCTTCTTTCAGCTGCTCCCTTTAGCAGAGCAGCCACAGCGGATCATCTGCCTCCAGCTTACGCTATCCTTAGCATCCCCTGCTATAGTACCAACCCTCTGCATGTCCTCCTTCAATACATTCATGTACCTGCTCTGTAGTTTTCCCCTGTGGTTCTGTGAATACATGCCTATAAAATGTGGGCTAGTGTCATCACTGTTAGATGCGGCAGAACTCATCACCACTTTGGTAGAAAAGTTAGCTTTCTAAAATGTGTTTAATATCATAAAAGATTTAATTTTACCCAAATCATAATTTTTTCCAGACTCTAAGAGTGTGAACTTCTCCAAACAGCAAGTGAAAGCAAAAGTAAATTAGTAAAAACAAAACTTAAAATATGTCCCAAATGAGACTCAAATCACAATCAGGAGTGTATGGTAAAAGAGCTATATTCAACAGTTGTTAATAGTGACACACACTCTCCACCAGAAACTGGATGTCCAACAGTGAGGACAAAAAAAATAAAAACTAAATAAAAGAAGAAGAACAGAGCAATTGAAAAAAAATTAACAGGGCAATTACAGATTTGCCACATTAAAAAAATGTCTCCAGTCAAAACAAATTAGCCTAGGGCTGACAAATGCAAATGGCTGATGTTTTTATATGGCGCTCAAGTGGGTGAGTCATCCTTGTTATGGTGTCATCCCTGTCACCTTTGCTTTGGCACCGACACAAGACAAATGTGTGTGTGCTGTGTGTGCGTGACCTGGCACTTGCCTCAGTGACACACAAGTGATTGAGACAAGGAGAAAATAGTATCAGCAGGTCACTGCTGGACTCCTGTTAGATGAGAAAGCATCATTAGAAATTGTGTTGAATCATTATGTCCCAATTGAGTCATAGCTCTAAAAGCTGAGGTTAAATATTGCTTTCTCCCCCAAATGCCCCTCTACTACCTCCCCAACCACACTTGATTTTCACCATAGCACACTGGAGGGAGTCAGGTATAAATAAAAATGACTACCTCTGTACTCATCCAGATTTCTTTAAGTGGTCTCAGGCATCGACTACACTGTTACCTATCACAGCTGGAAAACTTCTGTACCTGAAAATCTTTGGACTGTGGGAGAAAGCTGGAGTTCCTGGAGACAACCCTCATAAGCATAGGAGCTTCGTGCTACGAGTCAGCAGTGCTAACCACTGTACCAGTGTGCTGCTCCTTTAACTATATATTATACTAATAAAATTAATCATAAGGTCTGTTGAACTGCTATAGGCCTGTACGGTAAAAAAAAAAATACAAAGAGATATCATCATGAAACTTCCTCAGCTGAATAGCCTACACACATTACAGCATTTTTCTATATTACAATTTTTTATGTCAACATTATATGTCTAAATGAGCAAGCACTTGGTGACAGTGGGAAGGAAAAACTCCCTTTTAACAGGAAGAAATCTCTGGCAGACTCTAGCTCAGGGAGGAGCAGCCATCTGCCGTGACTAGTTAGGGGTGAGGGGAGAAAGAAAAGAGCAGAGGGAGACAAAAGATGCACTATGGGAGAAAGCCAGAGTTTAAAATTAATTACCAGTGATTTAAATACAGCATTTGTGTAACATACAGGGAGTGAAAAGAGATAAATGAAGAAGAAACACTCAGTGCATCATGGGAAGCTCCCCTCAGCCACCTAAGCCTATTACCACGTAACCTAGGGATGATTTATGGTTAAGCCCAATCTTAAAAGTAGAGAGTGTCTTTCTTTCAAATCCAAACTGGGTCCATAGTAGAGGGGCCTGATACCTGAAGGCTCTGCCTGCCATTCTACTTTGAAAAACTCTAGTAACTGCAGTACAAGTAAGCCTTCAGTCTGAGAGTGTTCTGCTAGGATAATAAGGTACAATGAAGTCATTTAAGATATGACGGAGGCCTGGTTATTCAAGATTTTGTATGTGAGATGAAGAATTCTAAATTAAATTCTGAATTTAACAGGGAGCCACTGGAAAGAAGCTAATATGGGAGAAATATGGTCTCCCTTTCTAGTACCAGTTAGTACACTCACTCCAGTATTCTGGATCAACTGATGACTTTTCAGAGAATTTTACAGTGACCTGATAATAATGACTTATTATTATTAGAAAAATATATGAATGAACTAGTTTTTCAGCATCACTCTGAGACAGGATGTTTCTAATTTGACAGTTCCTTTAATAAAACCGGTGTTCTAATCTGTAGTACAATACTGTTGGCAGTGCTCTTGAATACTGGTCTGTACTGTATTTATTTTATGACTATTAATAACTGAAGGAAACCACTGAATTTTTCTATAATTTTATTGAGAGATTTAAAAAAAAAACTTTTTTTTTTCATTTTTTCCACAGAGAAGTAAAATGAAAGGCATGACACTGGAAAACAAAAATATAGATGAAAATTTTATATCTTACTTAGTGGGCACCTAGTTTTGTTTGCCTCTAATGTGCATCTGTGTGCTTACTATAGGCGTCTGCATGCAGACAGTGTGAGTAATGAAATGTTGAGTATGGATTGCTATTAAGTGCGTATGAGTAAATCTGTAAGGTTCAGTTGCCCAGCATATGGCTGAGTGATGCTCTCTGTCTAGCCACTGCTGCATTTCCAGTGCACAAACAACAGCATATTTCACAAACAAGCGTTGGCTGGTATGCTTAGCCTCAGCGCCACCTCAGATCAACAATATTAATGCACTCCAAATATTAGTTTTCTCCCTCATTACCAAGCTGGTTGCTCTACGCCTGAACCCACAGCAATCTTTGAGGATGAAGAAGGCAGGTTGTGTATTTGTGTGTGCACATGAACTTAGTTACATTGCAGTGCCTCTTTCAGCTTGAAGAGAATATTTTGCGCCTGTGTGGTTGTTGTTATTTATTCTAATAGACACAAGTAACTATATACTGCTGAAAAAGAATTCATATCTTTTTATGCACTTGTTTGTGGTTTGGGCAGCAGAATATGAATGTGTTTATACACGAGCCATGACAGTCTCACTAAAGAGTTGCTTCTCGCTAAGCCTAAGTGGAAGAATAGTAAATAGAGAACAAGAGGAGAGCTGTGCATTGTGATATCCCCATCTGCTGTAAAGTGGGGCACTGACACTTTCAATCTGTTCGCCTTCGTGTTTGTCCCTCCTTCTTACTGCTCTCTCTCCTTATTGCACTCATCCTTGATCTTCCCTCCATATCTGCTTTTGTCTCTCATGGGCAAAGCCTCTTTGGTTCTATTTTATACAGTAATCACAGAACTGTATTGCAATGACAAAGTGCTGGTTTGAGCTCCACACTGTATATATTAGCTGTTAAAAGCCATCTCATTCATTGAATCAGTTCTTAGTGTTTCATAGTTTTGGCAAGTGCAGTGTATCCCATTACACTTATCCAAGTGTGATGAAAGTCACCTTAAATGGAAAGTAAACATTTATTTATTTATTTTTTATTTTTTTACCATTCTTTCCTCATACTGTAATTACCTTGTGGGTGTTCAGCTTTCTTTGAGGAACCATGGGAAATGGTTTGCACTGTGTGGCTATGATAAAGAATTCAATATGACCACTTTCTCCTGGGACACAGTAACAAGCAGTGGGATTTTTTTTTCCTGCCGTTTAAATGTTACCATATTTAACATCTTCCCATGGTTAGAATCAAACAGCGTAAGTTGTCTTCACATTTTATTACAGTGAGATGTGGTTTTAGCATTAACTATGGGAAAAAGTGTATACTAAAAGTGAGTCTTGTGAGATGTGTGCATTTATAGCAAAAGCTTCAACTGCAGTATTATCTGTCTTTGTGAGAATACTTCCCTTTGTCTCCAGTGTAGAGAGAGCAGTAGGTAAATTCATTCAATTATCAGCCTTTCAAGCTCTGTTGGGTCAGGAAAACTGTTACATTAGATCCAATCAGTGTGAGATGGCAGATGAATTTCTACCCAATTTGCTGGTGTAAATGTGATTTCCACACACACATAGATACATAATGCCCCTAGTGGAGATATATTTCCTTTTTAAATGTACCTTAAAGAACTTCTTTATCCAGAAAATGAAGTGCGGAATAGAAATATCAGCAGGTCAAGACTACCTGCGATTTATAAAGCAAATTCTCAAAAGAGACTATTTCTTAAACCTTTATATTCCTTCCTCTGCAATTTCATGACCCCAAAAACATGCACTACTTCATCAGTGGTGCTCTTTCTTTATCTCTGAGTCTTACTAATTCAGCTATGTTAGAAGCATATCTGCACAGTTCTGGTCAGTGAAGAGCTTTCTGTGAAGCTAGCATGAGGGATGAGGTTGTTGAGAGAAAGAATTAGAAGCTGAGGGTCTTCAAATGAAAGAGGCAGTGGTTCTAGCAGGGTCACAGAGGCTTGTCTGCAATGTACACCCTGTTATTCATTTATCTTTTGGTTTATATATTGGTGTACATGTGTGTATGAGTGTTTCTGAGTGTCCTTTGCCATTGCATATGCACATGCATCTTTATTCTTATTCAATGTTTTTGCTTGTTTGTTTGTTTGTTTGTTTATGAGTATTTGCCATTATTGTTAGGTGGACAGCTTGGATTGAAGTGATTGAATGAGCAGTTTAAAGCTTCACTGGCTCATACTTCTTCGGACTAGAGTTGTACTGCACAAGAGAAACTGAAGAAGCATACTGCATTATTGTGGGAAAAAAAAACAAAACAAAAAACTAATGTATAGATTTCTGCAACGTGTATTACTGCTGTCTAGCTAAGGGGCATGGGATAAGCACATGGACACTTGCGCCTTTCCTCTAACACACTAATGCTTTTTCCTTTGTTGGACATCCCTGAGGGAGGTCTAATTCCTCAGGAGACTGGGGCGACAAATAAGGTTGGGATAGTGGTGGATTGGGACATAATCGGGGAAAAAAAGGTAGGGAACAAACAGGAGACACTAATGAAGTATGAAGGGCTGAGCATGGCCACATGGTTCCTCTCAAACGCCACCAGCCTGCTCCTCTGTCTGAGCTCCACCTGCCCCAGGGACAGAGGGAGAGAGATGGGTCACTAGAGGGAAAGGACTGTAAAGCAAAAGCTGAATTAAAAGAAAAATTTTAACAATTTCTCTCCATGTTCTGAGCATTTTTATAATTATGCTGCAGTTGTCATTCAAGGTGAGCATTAATAGTTTTGACCTCTCTCTTCTCAGCTTGTCACCTCTTTGTTCCTGGCACTTTGTGTAGCTACATAAAAATGGCGTTGCAAAAATGTCAAAGCTATTACAGTATCGCTCACAGAGACTATTCTCACCTGAGCTCTTTGCCTGTTATTTAAACTTGCCAGTCTTCATAAGTGCCTGCTCACTTTTGCATTCCCTTAAGTCTTTGTATATGGCAGGACTACATTACTGCCTTCTCTTTTAAGCAAGGCAGTATTATAGTATGCATGCTGTGATGAAAAAGCCCTGTTTTAAATTTGGCAGATTTTTCTTTCATCTTCTAATGCACCTCCAGACTGCTTTCTGCTATTTTGAGTTTGCTCCCTGGAAGGCCTATTATGACACTTGCACTCGGGCATGCTCATCCTTTTCTTTGGAACATCCACAAGGTTATGCATCATGAATTTGTACCATCCATGTGCCATTATGTGTCAGCACACACTCCATTGAAATTACAGGAGTTTTTTTTGGTCCCACCAACTTAGTCTTTGCTCAACATCACATACAAGGGGCCTAACAGAGGAGAGAAGACAAACAGATTTAAATGGGAAATGTTACCTCTTTGTATATGTCAGCTGTATCACAAGACACATCCAATATCTGCTGACAATTGCAAAAAAAAAAGAGTTCAGAGTGGAGGGTTTCACCTAGAAACACTTTGGATTGATGCATACCCTAAATTTCAATGAGCCCACATCAGTTGTCATGCCTTTGTTTTGACATGCCCTGAACGAGTTTGTATATATTTAATTTATAATTCTAAAAATCTCAGAACATTTTAAAATGGGTCTGAAGCTTAAATTGCATTTATTAAAATACTTATATATTATGAGTGTACTAAAACCTATCACATTGTTGCATATTTGTAGAAGTGTATATGTTATGCATTCCAGGCTTAAATGTGGTGATAGCTTGCAGCTTTAAGAAAAGAAGCCTTCAGCTTCTACCTTGGCCCATGCCAGACTTCACAGTGACAAATGTCTCAAAAAGGGAAAGGTACCAACATCAAATAACCAACCACAATTTGAACAGGTGCCTGAAAACGGGTCGAGGTGTTTATAAACTGGTTGACAGTAACAATAAAAAAGAAAGTATATAAAATATCCTTTAAATTATAATAATGTTTAATATTTTGGCCATCCTGTATGTCTAAGTTGATCATCGGGCCAGCTTTAAGCAGATATGATAGTGGATGTAGCCATCTTCATGTAAGGACTGCAGACACATGTTGTGCTCTGGTCCTCGTCAGCCTGTGTGTGACTTATGTTCAAATAAACAGACTAGTAGCAAAAGGTAGAACAACTCTTTCTCTCGCAGTTTCAGTGGTAATTCTTTAGCCTGTATTTTTTTCTCATGCCCTTCATTAAAATTTCCCTAATCTGCATTCTCTCCTTCTCTATCTTTTAAGTGTTTGAGCAAATCTGTATGCATGTATGAGTATGTGTGTGTGTTTGTGCATGTATGTGTGTATGCCAACTCAGGACTAGGCCCAGGGAGAGATAATGAAATAATAACTCTTATCAACCCACTGCAGACTGAGTGGAGCTCTCTCTTTTGCTCTTTCTCTGTTCTCTGCCTCCTTGTCTTTGCTGCTGCTCTCTGCCTCAGCACTTGTCTCTCAGGCTGATTCCCTGATTCTTCCTGCCACTCAGATACTGCTGCCGGTGCTTGTGATGATCCTGCTGAAGCACACAGTGCTAATCCAGCTGTGGTCGTGGCATGTAGCAATGACAGGAACTGTGTAGGGGAGAGTATCAGTTTTGATCGCTGTGCTCTGGAGTCTCAGTCAGTTTGTGTGAATGTGCATATGGTGATAGCATTACATAAAGAGACAGTTAAGTTACACAGAAGATTTTATTTGGCAATTATAATGCCAAGATAAGGGGTCTTTAGAATGTGGAAGATGAAAGTCTTTCACAGTGGCCACTGCCTCATTATGGATCCAGAGCTGCTCCTCATCCTAGAGATAAAATATTCACAACACAGCCCAAATGAATAATATTCTTTTTAACCCTACTTGCTCCCCTTTATCGCTCCATCACTCTAACCTCTTTTGCCCACTGAGGTGAGGGTGTAGGAAGGGCACTGGGGTGAGCATTCTGTATCAGAACCTTGAATAAAGGACAGTTTGGTGTCAGTCTGTGAACAGTGAGTCTTTTATTACCAGAACTTTAATAGGCTTCCTCTGGTTCCCGCACATCTCATTTGCATCTCAACACTGGCTTAAATATTGCCTGGCACAATCAAGATGCAGCCCTCCCCTTTCTCTTTTTTGCTCGTCTTCTTTCTTTCTTTCTCTCTCTCTCTGAGCTACAATGAAGTTTGTAACAGAATACTTTCTTATGTTAACTTTTCTGCACGTCCTTTAGCTTCCTTAACTTTCCCCAATCTTTTAGTCTGCTGCCTCCATTCTTTTATTGTCTATTGTCTCTTTCCTCGCTCATTCACTGCCCATTTCCCACCTCTATCCATCTTAACTTGTCTGCAGTGGTGTAATCATTTAAAAAAGAACATGAAAAAGACAGAGTAGGGATATGGAGAGAAAAAAAAAAGGGAAAAAGGCAAAGAGCAATTGGGAGAGAGAGAGAGATGAAGGAGCAAAGGTGGGGAAGGAGGCAGAGGGTGGGGCAGAGGTGTGAGGCAGAGAGCAGCAGAAGCCTAAGTGATGCTGACAGGGACACATTTGCTCCAGAGCTGTGGAATTGTGCTGTGTGAAATTGAAACGGCAGAGCATCAGGAACAGTTATTTGCAATAAATTTCAACTGCTTTAACACTCTGAATAACCCCTACCCCGCCTCACCACCACCACACTGCTACCATCCCCACCATTACTGTTACCTTTATCCATATTCCCTCTTTTTGTCATTCTGTGTCTCTTTTTCTGTCTTCATCTTCCTCTATCTCATCATTCAATCTTCCCCTTTTGGCTTTTGCCCCCTCTTTCCTTGTCTGCATCTTCTCTTCAACCATCTTTGCACTGCTGGTATCCCTCAGGCCTGCTGAGCGTCATGTCCAGGCTTGACAGTTGATGTTCAGTCTTGGCTTTTCCACCACAGATCTCATTCTCCTCCCCTCTCCAGTGTTACATTAAGCAACAGTGACAAGCACTGAGGCTGCCAGCCTGTCAAAGAGGAGAATTAAATTGTTTAATTTCATACCTTTTCATTTAGCCACCAACCCAGCCAAAGCATGGGGTGTCTGCGCATCTAATAAATTTGGCACGCACGCTATTATGCTAGGCTCTGGCTCGAGGAGGGAGCACTCTGGAGGTGACGATGGTGTAGCTTTAGCACTTTTCGTACAATGTGCAGCTAATATATTTATATTGAAATGTAATGGAGTGTTTCTAATAATAAAATGCAATTTCCAAAATCATTTTGGTCAGCTGATTATGCAAGTCCATTTGAGCTCAAGATGTCTTGTGATAACATTGCCCACAGACCTGTTACACAGGAAATGGGAAGTGACATGAAGTTCACCATAGTGACCTTGTGCGAGCCTGTGGCTTTTTTTTAATGTGCTTACAGATTCAGTGATGGAAATGCTAATTATTCTGAATTCTTTGAGTGGTGTGCACCTCTCCCCTAATCCCTCCTCACACACATAAATGCACATGCACAAACTCACACAAAATAGAAATACACACACTTGCATGTAAATATTAAACAACAAAGAACAAACAGATGTGCAATTCCAATCAATCCTCTGCATCAAAAATGGCCTCAACACCACTCCAGAGAAACATTGTAAAAGCAATATCCAATCTAGCTTTTAAATTTATGTACTAGTTCCAGCACCAAACAACTACAGTTGCCCATTGGGTGCGATGATGTATTTGAATGAGATGTAATAAATGAGATCTATATTTGCACAGGGGATCTTCTATTACTTGGATGAGGCAAAGGAATCGTTTCACCCGTGACACATTTTACAGCCATTCTTGGGACCTTGATGCTGAAGCATGTGACTGTGCATTTCACTCGTTACTTCTTCTCATTGCAGCGCCTGGCTGATTGTTGGCATTTTAACTTAAAGAAGAATTGTAACAATTCACTTGCCTGTCATTCAGTAATGCATTGATTTGATGGTATTAAAAAAATAGAAATAATATTAAAATATATATATATTTTTTTGTTTTAAACTTGTATCTGTTTGTCCAAGTGTTCAGACTTAATTACACTATGCTACTTGCCCAGGAAACTCTTCATTGACTCTGTGGATCCCAGTGAGAATGCATAATATAAACTACAGTGTTTTCCATTTATTATACAAGACCACAAAATGACTTGTATCAGCAGTGAAACATTGTGTTAATCTATGCTGCTGTTTTGTATTATTATTGATGTGTTAATAAAAAGTTAAGGTCTGATTATTAAATTCTCCAGGAATCACAGGGTCTTAATAGAGGCTGTAGGGAATCTTGAAAACTGCATTAAACATAAAAGTAATATTAAAAGTTTATTAACTGTGAACATCTTTGTGCAAAGCAAACATGTGATTACCCAGTGCTAATTAAAAAAAAAAAAGCCAACATACACACACATGCGCATGGGCATGCACACACACACACACACACACACACACACAAAGTTACACCCTGTGGAAATAGATTAGATATTATTTCTACTTTGTTTGCTTATTAAAGAACGTGATCTGTGATAGTCCATGAGGGGATATAAATGCATTCATAGAATTTATAACTTTACACTTTTTTTTAATAAAGGTGAAATAAACACGGTGCTAAATTAGCATTTTTCTGCAAATATGCTCCCTGGAGGTCTGTCGCTTTATCCTGAGACACACTGGCAAAGGTGATACACTCCTGACAGCCTACCTCTAGCAGTTCTGTAAAAGTACTGCACTCGCTCAATGCAGGGAGCTAATGTGTTTGACCTGTCTTTCCCAAAGGAAGTACTTCCCAGCTCTTGCAGATGAATGAATCAGCATGTTTAGAAGAGCTCCTCATCAGTCACACCATTTTCTTCCTTATTTTTAATGTCTGCTTTTTGTCTTCATGGTGTCCTGACACAGTGATACTAAACAGTCATTAGCTGAACTCAGTATATTGTCAGGGGGGTTTAAGTTGAAGTGATGTCAGGCTTTCAATTCTAAAATAAGAACTAGGGATGGAAACGATTGAATGAGAACCAAAAAAAGTCCCTGCTGATCTCAGATCATTAAGTAAATCATCTGACCTTTTGGATTTGTTCAACATCAGTTGTTAACCTCTTCATGCAGATATGACCTGTTTGTTTGTTTGTTTTTATTTATTTTATATATATACATATATATACATATACATACATACACACACACACACAAATATATATATATATATATATATATATATATATACATACATACACACACACACAAATATATATATATATATATATATACATATACATACATACACACACACACACACAAATATATATATATATATATATATATATATATACATATACATACATACACACACACACAAATATATATATATATATATATATATATATATATATATATATATATATATAAGAGAGAGAGAGAGAGAGACAGACAGACAGTAAGAGTCCATGACTCCTCAGGGTGACTGTGACACTCTCACTTTGTTGCCCCCAGTTTTCTCCCTCTCTCTATCCTTTTCCCTCTCATCACTATGGTGATCCTGTGTGTCTGACTCATTTTCATACATATTAAGTATTTGCTGCTCTTTCTTCTTCTTCTTCTGCTTCCCTTAGCTATACAGTAGTTCTTTTCTCTCTACAGGGAGTCACTTTATGATATAGCCATCTGCACTTTCATTTATGTGAAGATATTTGTATATTTATTTCCCATTGCATCTCTGTTTGTTTGAGTCTGTGTGTTTTGGTGAAGGCTTGTGGGATCCCAGTATCCTGTCATCCTGGCAGTCTGGAGATCATGGTCCTACAAAGGCCTTTTTTTATGTCCCTGCCCATTGGTTGCAAAAGTTGTTTCCAAATTCTGTTTTTTTTTTTCTTATACAAGACATTTAATTTAAAAAAAAAAGTTTATAATTTAACCATGGGTTTCAACCAGAATATAAATGTATTTGTCCATCTGAATATTTTTAGCCTCTCATGCCTTTCATCCAGTCCATGCTGGAATCTAAGCTCTTCAGTTGAGCCTGTTTGTTAACTAGGGCTGTAACAATTTGTCAACATAATCGATAATGTCGACTACAAAAATTAGTCGATTGGAACTTTAATGTCGATGCATCATATTCTTAAAACACGTATGTGATTTTGTAACTGCATTACACTACAGGAAGATATGGGGGCAGTATTGCCTCTATTGTTTGCCAATAACAACAATACTAAGAAGAAGAAAGTAACGTGTAACAATATAACAATGGTGGAACAGAGAGGAGGGTGAAGAAAATGAAAGAAATTTGAGACAGACTGTTGAAGGCGTGGGAGTCAATTAAACTATTTGAAATATTTGAAAACAAAAATAACCCTGGAGCTGTGATGTCAGCTCTGGATGAGTACGTTTTAGTGAGTTTGTGCGTCACGTTGATGCCCTGTTAGTGTTTGTACAGTAATGTTTCTGTTAGTTTGCCTGTCAGAAACAAGCTCTCATGAATGATGTTTGCCAAGCGACACCATTTCTGTTATGTTAGCTAAAGAGTGAAGGACAATGGGAGCAGCTATGTTTCCTCCTATTTTTTTCTTGCATTAATATCAGCGTTCATTCTGAATAGTAAACCTCTTCATGAACTGAATCATCTGTAAACTTTTCAGGTGTTTTGGATGGAGAAAACATTTTTAATTCAATTTAAAGCCCTATTTGAACTTTTGGACAGAGGCCATTTTTACTTATTTGCACATTATATTTTCATCCATCCATCCATCCATCTATCCATCCATCCAGTGGTGAGTAAAAAGTAAAATCTTTCACTCAACTATCAATCTCAATAGCCTGTTAAAAGTAAATTTAAGGTATTCTTTCCTCACATTGTCAGGACAAAAAAATATATATATATTGGCCATAATTTGATATTGGGTCTGTCAGATATTGTATAGTCATCACATGGGTAGCAACAATATATTCTTCATAGTGCTGCATAAACTCAGTGTTAAACTGCTTTAGTATTTTGTCCTTCTATGAAACTTGATATGAACAGAGCATGGAAAAAAACCCAGACGTTTTTGAATCATGTAGCCAAGGTCAGCATTAAAATGGCAGCTCATGTTTCTGAGATGAAAGGGACACAGGTGTGTTTGTGCAACTGGAATTTTGTCAGCACTGCATATTATTCTTTTGTGTATTTTTGTATGTTTTTAGTAAAGGCATGCACATAAAAAAATGTATAGACAGACATCCATCAGACTGCCACATGGGTCAGACTGTGTCCTGATTTCTTTCTGTTTTTTTAAATCCAAAGGTTTTGACTTCTTTGTCGCCCTTCCCGTCACTGGAGCAATGAATGATAAGGGTCAGTGCTCAGGTTAAATGACGAGGCTCAGAATCCATTGTCCAAGCAGCTAGTCACCCTGTAGCTGTGGTTGTAGAGAGAACCTCACACATGTAGCTTGTTGAATTCACCCCTCACACACACGTGTGTTTTCATGCACACACACACACACACACACACACAAAAACCCCACCTCTGGCTCAACCGAGGGTGTGCGGAGATAGATATGTGCATGATCATACACACTCACACAGAAACACACATTCAGGCCAGGTAAGTGAGCTTATCCCCCTGTGGCAGAGGCTGAGACGCTGTTCAGCGATCAGTGAAATAGAGTGTTGCTCAGCTCAGTCAGAGCTTTATTCTCTGGTCCCTCTCCCACTGAGACAGAAACAAGTCCACCTACAATGCCACATAGATCCTCATCCTTATGGGTGAGAGAGTCCAGTTCACTCAGATAACTGTTTCGACTTTTGGGGCTGTGGGACATTGTTTTAATTGCAGTGCATTGTAAGTGATGCATTTGTCACAATCCATGTAGTATCTGTTTGTTGATGCTTGATTATGTATCCTTGTTCCATCTGCATCAGTAGAGATAAACTGAGTGTATCCATTTGTGCATTTTTTGTATCTCGACATTTGTGATTTCAATTTATTAGATGCCCTAGTTGCCTGGGTCTGCTTTCACTATTTTTTATCAAGAATTTTTTCACAAATTATGCATTGCTGTTAAATCACACAGGCAATGCATAGGCATTTACGGCTCATCAGCTGTAGTGAAGGAGGACATGCAGAGGGTTGGTGCCACAGAGGTGGATACTAGAGATGAGATGGAGACAGATGATCTGCTGTGGCAACCTCCAAAGGGAGCAGCCAGAAGAAGAAAACGAAGAACTGTACTCCATATTTAGTGCAAATTAGCACGCTAATATTCAATTCAATTTTTCAATTCAATTTTATTTATATAGCGCCAAAAAACAGTCGCCTCAAGGTGCTTTGTATTGTGGGTAAAGACCCTACAATAACACAGAGAAAACCCAATAGTCAAAATGACAGAATGCTACAGAAATGTGGTAAATAGACAGATATGCTATATAGCTTGCTATCATGATTGTTGTGAGCACACATATACTGGGTTAATGCACAACTTTACATAATTCTGCCACATAGAGCCATCAGTGTGGCTTTTAGTCCTGTTTGGCAAAGTTAAGCCATTACATGCTTCTCTTTGAGTCAAGGAAATTATCCAGCATCTTATAAATTCTTTTTAGGATGTATTAAGAAATGTCAAAAGGTATTTTTAATCAAGCCTTAAAGGTGGTTCTTACCAGGTACGATTTTTGGAGATGCAAGGTTTTCAGCTATCAGAAATCCTATTCTGAATCTGTCTACATGCATGTTACTAATCTGCACGTGTGTGTGTGTGTGTGTGTGTGTGTGTGTGTGTGTGTGTGTGTGTGTGTGTGTGTGTGTTGGTGTCAGTATGCGTATCAGTTTGGTCTGTAGCAGAGGGCAGTGTCAGTTCTAATCTGGGACAAACCAGGGATGGAAAGGTCAACTCTGCAGTGAAACACAGAGATAGAGACACAGACACACAGACACACATATATGATATAGAGACAGACAAGCACACATAGAGACACATTGAAAAGCGAGCACACAAAAGAAGATATTTATGGGAAACATGACTCATGTGAAAAGGTCAAGATTCACACTGGGGATCTGCAGGTGTATACCACCTACCCATACTATGCATGTGTGTGTATGTAGGTGCACACGAATATGTGTGCTAGCAGAGGCAAGAGTGGGAGCGATGTGAGTGTCTTTGTGCTTTTTGGGAGCCTTGTGATATTCCTCATGGGAGGTGAGAAGACAATGTAACAGTGAGGCAAAGAGCGAGAGGGAAGCAGAGAAGAGAGAGAATAGAAAAGGAATAGAGCCAGGAGAGTTGAGTGTGAATTTCCTTAAAGTGCTCCATTTGGTGAGTCATTATTTTCACTAAAGCCACAAAGAGCATTTTGTTCCCCAAAGGAATCTCTCCTACCCGCTCCCTCCTCCCTGTTCTTCTCCCTTCCTATCATTTAGAATAGCAGCTAGTGCCTATCATTTGTTTGTTTTTCAGATGACTTTTCCACAAATCAGGCTCAGTGAATGTCTATGATCTTTTTAGATTTACGTCAACCCTTTCAGTGCATCCCTTATAAAGGAACATTCCATATTCAGCACATAGTCTGTTGCCCCTCTTAGCTTATATTCATTTTTCTTTGTGAGGGATGCTGATGTAAGCTGATAGATTATGTCTGTGAATTCATAGAGCCGTATTGCTTACTCATGCATATCTGTCGTGGCGGTGATTGTGTCCTCTCTGTGGGATCTGGTCGCAGCCATACAATCAGCTCAGTGTGATAAATAGGAACACAGAGAGAACAAACCTTGCTGTCACTACAAATAAACATCTCTGGGGGTGCCTCAAGGCCAGCAAAGGCTTTCTCTTACACATAAACAAGCTCAATAACACAGATGCAGAGACACACACACACAGACACACATTGACACACAATCCGCCTCCTTCCACCCATTCAGTTGTTCAGAAGGTTACTATCCTCTCTTGCGTATTATTTCTATCTGCAGAAACAAACGCCTTCCCTCCCTCTGGATTTTGAGATAGGCAGATTGGTTCGTCTTCTGGAGAAGACAAAAGGGACAGCTCACTCCACACAGAGGTTTATAAAATGGCACCACCATGGTGGTTGAGAAAAGACTAAGCTTACAGAGGACTCCAAAGCCTACTCCTAATGCCATAAAATGTCACTTCCCATATCAACAATAAAAACATGTAAATTCCTACCCAGGTGATTTGGTTCTGAAGTCTCAGTCTCTTGCTGACATGTGACTCGCCATGTGACTGCTTCACTGGCTGAATAATTTTGTATTGTTTGCTGGAGGTCTTTGTTCAGACTTCAAATCCCATCACAGTTACCTGCATTTTTTTCATTTGCAAACAAGACATCAGTTTCTCTTCACTTTGGTTGCTGGATGGCAAACATTTCAGTTCTGGTTTAACTTGGTGTCAGCTGTGTTTTGCTCTTCTGCCTCCCTCTCTCTTTCTCTATTCATCTTTGAGAACAAGGACAAGTTCAGCAGACTGTGTGGCTCTTCCAGCGCTTGAAATGCTAATCAGAATTGATCTGGATGGGGATATTAAAAAACTGGGGTGATTGCTGTCACATTGCTCAGTGTGGGGCTGATTCAGAGCATTATAAATATTAATGGAGAATGCCCATCAGAGATGGCATGTCACTGACAGTCCCATGATTACCTGCTGAGTGTTGTGCACAGCAACCTGAACAAGTGATTGGTTGACACACACACAAAGACACACAAAGCAATGGGTGAGCGAGAAGCCTAATTGAAAACATAAACATTGCTGTTGAGGTGTGGTGACAGGGTTGATTAGGCAGCGTGTTCTTTATAGTTAGTTGATCTTTATTAATGGAAGATGTCCAGTCTCTCAGTGGCACAGCTGGAGACACTGAAGCCATCTACAAAAATACATGCACCCCAACCCACCTCTAGCCCAGGAAGAAAAGCCTAATTAATGGAGAACGACTATTATAGATTATAGATACTCAACTACTTAATAGCAAGCATTCAATCACTAACAGCTGTTGTTACGCAGGGTACCTATAAAATGCATAGCACTGCAGAATTCTTTGGTTGAAACTAAAAGTTTTTTGTTGTGTAGTAGGTAAGCTAGGCAAACATACACACACAGGATCTCAAAATAGGATTTTGAACACAGCGTACATCTCGAAAAGTTATTACCAGTAAGTATTTTGTTTCCATTTGCTAAGTAACTTCACCTAAAATGTGCTTCAGTTTTGTCATGTGAGAGTAATGTTTAGAGTCTCGCACTGGCTCTCATATATGCTGTGTCAGTCAGCTTCTCTTACTTTTCTCAAATACATGTTATATAGACACACACTTGTTATTCCCAGCTGGGAGACACAGTTTCTCATCGACTCTAAACCGGGGCAAATAACGTCTTCTGAGATGACCCCTGGACACAAACAGGCTCCCGCCTCCCCTCCCACCCTCCCTCCCTCTTTCTGCCTTTTGAAGGCTGCCATTGGTTAAGCAAGGCACGTCTGTATTGATGCACATAGTTGGCAGTCTGCAGACAAGATCCACAGAACATCCAGGGCCATAGAGAAAATCAATGGTCTTCCCATCTCTGCCTGCTCCTAACTGATCTGAGGGCAGAGGATGGATCCTGTTTATGACTTCATTATTGGCTCTGCCCAAATTATTCATTGAGGTACACCATCATAATCCAGTGCCTTTGCAGGTCAGTTCTCATTGTCCCTGTTTCACTTTACCATTAACTGAAAAAGTCACACTTTGGCAGCTCCTTTTGGACTTCTTCTGTCATCAATAATGAACATCCTTTTCCTTGTCCACGTCCCATCCAAGTTCAGCTAATGACAGCTTCACCTCCGTAGAGCAGGAATGTAACATTTTGAATCTGTTGCAGGTGGAGGAAAAACAACTTCTCAGAGCTGACATTTTGGTTTGATCCTTTGATTCAAGTCCATGACTTGAAGTGTACACAAATTCTTTGACATGCTGAACAGTGAGATAACTTTTATGTGACTATGCCAGTTGATATGATAGGTTTCAAATCTGTCAACACATGCATTCAGGTGCAAAGAGATGCATTCACTTTGGCAGCGAGTAATTCAATCAGTGATACTGAAAGTTGTAAACAAGACTCTGTAGATATTGTCTACAGTTTCCCACCTGACAATTCTGCAAGTGGCTGCGATGTCACCTGCCACAGTAGAGGATGTATGTGCCTGTCGGCCTCCCTGCCATCCCCTCAAGCTGTCAGCCCTGGCCCGGTCTAACGAGGAGAGGCAAGGCTAATTGAATCCTAAACACTTGCTCCTTCTGCTTATCCTTGTCTTTCATTCTCAGCACCCCAGTATCTTCCACCGTTGCTGCAGGGATCTGTTAACACTCAGGCTTCTAGGACAACACAACAGTATGCCATAGACTTTGTTATTAGCTTTAATGTTTTTGTCTCTCTGTTTATTCGTCTCCCCTTTCCTCCCATCTGCACTTCTCTTCTTTCCTCCTCTGATCATTTTTATCTCTAGTGGCTCCATCTCTTCCATAGCCTAGGGCTTAATTGCTGTTATCCTATTACTGTTTTAATGGTCCGTTAGCACTGAATTTGGTTGATGAAAATGTATGAGCATAACTGTTCTGGGTCCTCTCTCAAAGCTGAAACCAGAATAAACAACACAGCTATCACTCTGTGTTTTTTCTTAACACTTTTCTTCCTTTGTGCATTTATAGAAAAGTGAGTTTTCAATAGTATGCTCCAAAGCTGCTGGGGTTGCGATCTCAATCTTGGCACAGCTTACTGTGGTTTGCGAGGCCTAAAGGCCAAAGCGCTTACCGAAGTAAAATAATTTTCAATAAAATAAAGTCCATTAATGAATAAAACAGCCATGGTAATTGTATCCTAGCTCCCTCTTGGTGCGAGCAAGTTAAAACTCTTTGTACTTCTTTCCAGACTTTTTTTTTTTCCATAAGTGGGCTTTAACCCCTGCTGTAGCAGACAAATAAGAGCCGCTACAAAGAAACCGCTGTGAATATCAATCACACGTGGGAGTCAAAGTGAACGCCTGTTCTTTTTAAAGTCAAATACCACTCCTTAGGCTCTGTGATACAATGGTCAAGGTGGACAAGATTAAAATTGATTAAGGTTTTATGTTGCAAAGGTTTGATCATTTATTTGAAAAAAAGAAAAACAGGATAAAAGGAGAGACCTTTAGCTCAGTAACTATTCCTCTGAGGTGTGTCTGTATGCTTGAAGACAGGAAAACTTTGGTAGACCGGGAATGCTTTCCATCCTGAGGGTCATCTTTTAAGTAATGACAGATGAGCTACGGCTCCACTCTGTCCCCGCACACCGTATGCTCTGATGTTAATGGTCTCTGATGCTCTGATAGACAGAAGCATGTCCAGGGATAAATCATTCCGAGGTCATTGGTGAAGCTGTCAATCATGCACGATGACGACCCCCTCTTGGTTCTTCTCCAATTTCCTGTCTTAGTCTGCAGTTGTCTGTCCCTTGTATGGTTCTGGGGCTTTCACTATGTAGACGATAATGCTGTCCAGTGTTTTTGCTATAAACTGCTTGAACAGTCTCTGATGTGAGATGTAATGGGGACATTTCATTCAATTAAATACACTCTCCACTCTGTCCACTGGGAAAACTGTTGTGTTTTCAAAAAGAAAGATTAATTATTAACTAACAACATTATGGTTTCTGTAGGCTGATCTGATCCAACAATCAAAGTGGCATCTGCATATGAAGACACCAAATGTACATAGACATACATAAAAACATACAAACACACGCACACAAACACTGCAATTTGCCATGATAAAAACATGTTATAAAATAGATTTCCAATAATTACCGCTGTCATCACGTATTTCTTTTCGCTTTATTTTCTCCTTGCTGTAGGTTTAAGTGGCTGTTCTGTGGAACAAGACAAGCAGTGCTCCATAATGAAGTGTTTAATATTTGATGCCATTGGATTTCACAGCTAATAAAAGCTGTGTGTGCCTCCATTAGCACGCTGTCCAGGCTTGAGAAGAGTGCTGCATGGCTGCGCAATGTAAATCACAATTTGTCCACTGCCAGCTAATGGGGCAACCCAAAAATCTGTCATGATAGAAAGTAACAATACATACAATGTGCTGGAGTTTTACAGTCAGTGATTATAAATTATTCACATCAGTACTTTATACTGTTTTGGTGCATGGCGGTGTGTGCCAGGGGACATGGAAATGTTTTGTTGGAGGAGAGCCTTTGTAGAGTGTTATCTGTTAAAGAATATTTGGGAGGTGGGAGACCATTGGCAGTGTGCAAGTATCTGTTCATGAAAGAGTATTAGAGGGAAAACGGAGTGCAAGAGAGAGAGCAAATAGAAAAAAGAGAGAAACTGGAAACACAGGGCTTGATCTCTATAAGTATTGATGTTGCCAAGATTCAGCTGCCAATGTAATTTTCAATAAAGAAAACAAATAAACCAAAGCTGAGGCAATTCAACTGGACTGCCGTTGCAACACGTATATGGTTTACAATGTATTTTTTGCCTTTAGAGTATCCTTTTAATGGATTTTTTTTTCTTTCACATGACTGCTCTCCGTTTCACTGGCTTATGGGAAACAGGTAAGAACAGAATCATTCGATTCTTTGCAATTAATGGTTTCTCTCCCATCTTCCTTCACTATCGCTCACTCTTTTTACCTCACTCTGTGTAAGCTCTCGAGAGGAAATGACACAGGAAGTGCAGGGCAACAAATGTAAATGCTAACAGCAGTGTACAGTAAAGGCACGTCAGTAACTAATCCTAGACTGAGGAGGAGACTGAGAGAAATCATGACTTATGTGGGTATATGATGGGTTGAACTGAGCAGATTGTGAATCTTGGTTTTCTCTTGTTTTGACTCCTTTTTGTTTACTCTGCAGGCCAGTTAAACTACTCTGACCTCCAGTTGTTGAAAGGTGAAATAATAATAGACTCAATTGTAATTTACCATATGATATTTAGACTTAATCCCCTCATGCATGGGATATTCCAAGCTTGAACACCTCAAAGATTCAGTGTGATTTTGTGCACATACAGTAAGTCTTAATTGTATCTATTTGCTAACCAAATAAACAATTGATCTGCATGTGTGACCTGACAGTGCAGCAGTAGGACTGTAGTCTGGACCATGGAATACATCTTTTGAATTAAAACATACCAGGGCAACAGCAACCTTCTTCCTCAGTATTTAATAATCTCAGCTCAGTAAATTTCAGTATGTTAATTTAATTGTGCTCTGCATCTCCTTTTAACAAGCAACTTTACCTTTGGCTAATGTTATGATGAAGGACATATTCTCACCATTGAATCACATTTTGAATATGTTAAATTGATTAAAGTAGTTGATTTGACTTCAAAGAGAGAAGCTCTAACCGGCAATTCTTAGTAGAAAAATAGTAAGTATTACCTCATTTCCTCACCTTATGGTCTGCCAACTGTGACTGAGTTCTAGCAAAATTGTAAACAGCTCCTATTAGATGAGGGGGAGGCCACAACATGTCATATAACCTTTTGAATTAAAAACTCCGTGCTGTTGTCTCAGATGGCCAATCAGATTTTTGGGGTGGTAGTTTATACCTGTGTGATAAAGAATTACATCATCTCTGTTCCCTTTATTGATAAACCTGTCAGTTTTGACTTAAGTTTGCTTACTGTTGGTGTATCAGTGCAAACTACAGAAGGGCTTCTCATGCAATGGCTACCCAGGTGTGATCTAAAGGTATTTGATCAGGAAGGCTTACCTTGAATTTACTAACTACAAGGTGTACACGTTGCACCTTCCTTGCTTTTGTTCAGAGGAACAGCAATCCCCATTGCCTCGTATGAACAACAGAATAATATACACTACCAGCATGTTTGGATGTTTTGAATGGTGTTGGTGGTATTTAGGATGCTGAAATGCTTTAAAATGTCAAGTGACGTGATTGCATGTTACCTTAAATATTGTAGTAAATGTGTGATTGTAGATAAAATCACAGAATCACACACATACACAAAAAGTGGTGTTAGGTAGCTTGTATTATGAGGTTGACTTGTACACTAATATCTATTTTGTGAAAAAATAGAACTTTAAACTTGGTGTTTATAATACTAGTGCACTGATATCATCTGCAAAAGTAATCCAGCTATATCATATTCATTAAATGTTCAAAATGCATATTACTAAAAGTTAATTGCCTATGTCTATCCACAGCAGAGTAAAGTGACAAGATCCCACAGATACTATCAGAGCCCTGTGAGCATATGCTGCATCTGAGGTGATACTGATCAGATACGCAGCAGGGAGGGTTTAATTTGAAGATACTAGCTATAGAGACTCATATTCCCTGCTAAGGAGGTGGTGCTCCCCCTCCAATTATATTTAGATTACTAGCTGGTGTTGTAGCTATCATTTAGGGAGGAGTAAAGGTTAGAAAGACTCCCCGGAGTAACCACATGCAGCATAGTTATTAGCTGGGGAACTCAGAGCATTACATTGCATGTTTTCATTTTCATTTTCCTTCTCTCGCTCTTTTACATACTCTACATTCACACTCTACAGCACAGCACAGTATGGCCAAAGAAATCAGACTGTTGAAAAATCAGGAGCAATTTAAGCAGTTCTCGATTGGCAGGGGGCCCGTGGTAAATGGTAAGGTCGTGCCAAAGCATGTCAATCTGATTTGATACTGTACTTCGACTACGTTACAAACTACTCCTTTGGGATTTTCTAGTAGAGAGCATAATTCATGGTTCCATCAATTACAGCAAGTTGTCCAGGTTCTGAGGCAGCAAAGCAGCCCCCAGACCATCACAGTTCAACTTTTGTCTCATCAGTTCACAGAATATTTTCCCAAAAGTCTTGGGGATCAGCAAGATGTTCTTTATGAAATGTGAGATGAGCCTTTGTATTCTTTTTGGTCAGCAGTGGAACGCTCCTATTTTCCCAGTCTCTTTCGTATTGTTGAATTATGAACATTGACCTCATCTGAGACAATGAGGCCTGCAGTTCTTTAATTGATTTTCTGGGTTCTTTTGTGCCCTCCTGGACGAGTCGTTGATGCATTCTTAGAGTAATTTTGATAGGCTGGCCACTCCTGGGAAGGTAGTTCGCTGGAGTCCCAAAGCTTCAGAAATGACTTTGTAACCCTTTCCAAACCAATAGGAAACAAAGTAATTGACATCTATCTGTTTCTTTAGATCATGGCATGGTGTGTCATTTTATGAGATCTTTTAACCTACTTCACTTTGTCAGACAGGTTCTATTTAAGTGATTTCTTGATTCAGCAGGTCTAGTAGTAATCATGCATGGGTGTGGCTAGTGAAATTTAAATCAACTTTAAGAAAAACTATGGTTAATCATAGTTAAAGGCAATTACTTATTCACAATGGGCCAGGTAAGTTTCCCCTTAATAAGTGAAATTATTTAAAAACTGCATTTTATATTCACTCAGGTTGTCTTTGTCTGATTTTAAAATTTTGTTTGATCTGAAACATGTAAGTGTGACTAATATGCAAACAGCTAAGAAATCAGGAAGGGGAAAAATGTTTCTTCATGGCACTGTGTAAGAATGATGACCTTATAAAACCAAATGTTTTAGCATGTGTTTATTTTAAAACTGTTATATAGTGTAATATTTGCTATATAAGTAATTTGCACTTCTTCACTGAAGGCACTTGTTCATGCATTGAGGCTGTGATATCCTGCAAGTTTAATATGGGACCAGAAAACCCCTCACTCTTTGAATCATCAACGCCTGTGTGTGTCCAACAGAGATAACTGGCAGTCTCAAGGCTTTGGATCAGGCCGACACTAAAAGTAAACAATGATAAAGCGTAGCATCAGCTGTCTTTCCAATATGTTGGTCAGCCATATGGAAATACAAGTATATCAAATAAGTGAGGAAGACCAATTACGTTGCTGCAACTCTGGCTGAGTGTGACTCATAATCTTCTGTCAGCTATTTGAGTATCCAGTAGGACCATTTGCCTTTACAGAAGGTACAGTACAGAAGTGTGGCATCCATGTTACTACTCATCCATCTGCTGATGTTATCGACAGTCAGAGCTGATGTCCTGAGCCCTTGACAAGATGTGCGGAGACACAAATCCATCATATTCCTCACCAATTTTGCAACACAAGTAAAACTGAGTGGCTGGAAGACATCCTGCAGTGTAAAGTGATGTTTACAGCATAAACTCCACTATAGCTGACAAAATCTGTATGCCCACAGATTCTCTCTGATCAAAGCTTCACTTGGTCGCACCTCAATCCCCAAAGCCTTTAAAGAAGAAAAAAAAATCACTCAGGAAACAACGAATTCTGCATATGTTTGTCTGCTCTAGATAGGATGCACGAAGTGTCGTCACATTTGACGTCACATAAATGTGATTCCTGGCCTCATACATTTGTCCAAATTAAGATACTAATTTGGGAAGGAATAACTTACTTAGCATAAGCTGTAACCATCTGGGTCTACAGCTCAGTCCAAAAACTCACTGCACTCACTCACACTGAGTTACACAAGGTTATTGTTCCCTCAGACATCAGCAGATTCATCACCAGGCCCAGACATATTTTACATGAACTGATAGATTCAGACTGATGAATGCGATATGTCATCAATGGTAAACAGTGTGATTTATGAAGGTGATTTAACTCCATGCTTTCACTCACACCGTTCTAACTCCCCTTTATTCTGCTCCAGTACCCTGGTATTTATATAGATTTTAGCTGCTCATGTAAAGATTTTTTTCATTTGCAGCTGCTGTTAGAAAGGTGACATATCTCCTCTCCTTGACACTTAAGATTAATATTTAATACCGGTACTTGGTTCCTGCATAACAAAGCAGGTGAGTGGGCAATAGAATATGTTAATGTGGAAATAGTTATTCAGCAAAACAGCTCCCCAGGTAACAATGACCTGAGAGAAACAGAGTGAGAGAAAGGGGAAAAGTGGAGGGGGCTCACTCTGTGAGCCTGAATGAGGCACATAATGTTCAGGAAGCGTCCTCACATTGACAAAGGAAGGAATCTTTGGTTTTTGATCTGTTATTGTTAGACCCAGATATGATTATT
Organism: Pterophyllum scalare; assembly: GCA_024447675.2. NCBI lineage: Eukaryota > Metazoa > Chordata > Actinopteri > Cichliformes > Cichlidae > Pterophyllum > Pterophyllum scalare. The sequence continues at coordinate 37,261 of JAMQGT020006902.1, forward strand.
GTGTGAAAAAAAAATCCATGATAGCTTCTCATTAAGTGTAAGTTATGTCAATTTGTCAGTCTGGAAAGAAAGCGGGAGTGAAAGTGGAAATATGGAGAAAGGAAAACAAATGAAGAACTGCTGGCGTCGGCTGTGAGCAAAGTCACTGTTTCAATTATTTAAAGGGAAGATCTCACACAGGATTAGATTTGAGGCTTTTTAGTTGTCTAACATCACACATGCATAGGTACACTCATACATGCAATATGTGTGATTAAGTGTTTGCGTGTTCCATGATTAGCTTCTGGGCGAGGTTTATTTGCGGCTTCCAGGAGATAATGACTAACGACCTTCAGCAGTACGTTTCTCGCTGACATATCAGTATCCACACATTACAAAATGTAAAAAAGAAGATAAAAACACAAGAGATGCAAACATACAGTACCTGGTGCCACACACTCACACAATCAAGGACAGGAAAAAGGTAAGACAGTGAGCAGAAAGGAGGGAAAGAAGGATGTGATACCTAATGCTTTCTAATGAATGTATAAATCACTACTTGCTCGGAGGGATGAGGAAGACCTAATAGTAATTAAGGAATTGTCAAGTTCTGTCGAATTCAACTATTGAACTCAGATTAGTTGATAATGGGAAAATCAGTGGGGAGAAAAAGTTCTTCTACAGAGACTACAAGGAGTCCTCATTGTCACCTACAATATATTAATTGCTAAGGAATGTTTGTTTGTACCAGATTGTCAAGTATTACAAGCATGAGTTGTGCATCTGTGTTCAGTCAGACTACTTGGTTGATTTAAGCATGGTGCAAATTACCTGCACAGGCACAAACTTTTGCAGCACCACATGTTCTCGGTTTAGTGGGGTGGTTATGAACTCCAAAGATGCAAATGGGCACAATCTTAGTAGAGTTATTTAAAATGCACTTTTGTTAATTAAGATCTGATGGTTGACTATTTGCAGAAGAGAAAGTGCAGGTTTTCTGTTAGTAAGCTTTAAATACAGCTGGAAGAAGCAAGCACATTTGGTACTGCAGTCATGCTCTTCTTTCCACAAGAGGGGAGGCACTGTGGGAGAGAATGCATCTGTTGATTATTGCTGTTATTGTAACTAGAACTAATACAATGAGGGTTTTTTTTTCCTTTTCTGATAAACCCTAGCACCACCAGGGGATATTTGTGGTAGTTCTTTAATCAATTCAATTTCTTGTTTTTGTTTAGTGTTCTTATTTTTATTTTTATTTAATTAATACTGTACTTCACCAAGCCAATAAGAAATCCAAAGAATAATCCAAAGCTGTTTTAAGGAATGGCCCTAATGTAGGCAATACTGTGACTGGAGTTAGGTAAGAATAATGCTGATGTGATGTGAAAAAGTACTTAACCTAAAACAAAAGCTGACAAGTCAGATAACAAACTGCTGGTCTTGAATGCACAACATCCCTGCACTGTACGTGTGACGTGAGTTGGTGTCTGGAGGACTTTGTCGGGGCTCTCTCCTTGTCTAAATGGTAGAAATGAAACATAAGTGCTCAAAATATAATTAGTAAGAAAAGCCAAGACAGCAGCTGTGAATAATTTAAGGTGGCAGTTTATGCAAATTGTCCAAATCTAGGACATGGTGCAGAAGGTGTTAGCATTTTCCTGCTGACAGAATGAAACAGAGTTGAGTAGTATATGAGGTGTAGAGTCCTCACACAGGCAAAACACTGCCAGCATCACTCCATTAGTTTCACATTTGTTTGGGATGGAGATATATATCTTTTTCACAAAGATGTGGCTTATGTGTATATGGTGTTACTACAGTCCCTTGTGCTGATGATGCATTAACGAACAGCAGGCAGCAGAATCCCTTTCTCAAGACCACCTGGATAGCCTGTGATTGTGCTGGCTTTTGACTTATTATAATATATTTAAAGAACTTATTTCTGCCATGAGTAGGATTTTTTTTTCCAGTTTACTTTTGACGGGCATGGAATACTGAATGACAGATATACAGTATCTCTGTACCTAGGGTCATTCAGCATCAGCCACTGCATGGTCGCTTGATGGATACGGTCTCTCTTCATGAAACAGAACAAAGCTGGCAGTCTTCTTTAAACTGAACTTGCACCTCCAAGCACAGAAACATTCAAAGTAAAATCTGATCTAAGGTGAGTTGTTGTCACCATGGCAGCATAGTGAAAGCCTCTCTCTTCTACCCTCGAATCCCTTACGGGAGAAAAGTTAGACTTCTACTCACTTCGCCCAGAGATGACTGCTTTAGAGTTTTGGGTAGACTTTATTACCGCTTTAATTAGATTCCAATTATGGAATTTTAATATGCATTATTACATGCAGTACCCGCCACACATCACTACCTGCTGAATTCATTTGCTGGTGTTTAGCCATGCTCAGAGAGCTGACAGAATGGAATTCAAAATAGGAGTCAATGAAATGGAAAGGAGTATGTGTGCACATGTGGAAGTTGAAGCAGAGCTACATATTTGATCTTCCAGTATTATTGGCCCGCTGTCATTTAAATGTGGGGGCTGGCAGTTTCTGTAACCAGAGACACTGCATATTGGCTGGATATGTTCAATAATTGTTGCCCTGTAGCGATCAAGAAGAGCGCTGAGCGTAAGTCAGCATAAAAGGGCCATTGTGGCCATGTCTTAGATGATGACAACCACATTGATTTGCATGAATCAAGCTTATATGCCTATGAAGTCAGACACAGCTACACACCCTTAATCTGCTCGTTCTTTCCTTCTCTCTTTGTCTTTCTTTCTGCTTTTCTGACTGCTTCAATTTCTCAGTTATTTTACATCTGTATTTCTGTCTCACTCCCAGTCTGTGTGTTCATCTCTCGTGCTGTGCTGGTGGTTTTGTCAGTTTGACATTCAAACAGTATCCATAAAATATTCCTCTGCATCACTGCTTTGCCATTACCCAGGAACACTAATTTGAATTCTAACATGTCAGCAGAAAGAGGTTAAAAACATCAATACTCATAAATCCCCAATATTTGAATATGGATCCACATATAAAAGGACTGACCACAGTAATAACGGCAGCGGGACTTAACTGTAAGCCAAAGCAGAACCCCCTTAACTCAACACTGGATGCTATTATCTGTGTGTTTCAAAGCAAGCTACAGCTGAGTTATAGGGTTTTCTTAAGGATAAATGGATTCCCAGAGAAGATCCTTCCTCAGCAAATCACTGTGAAATTCTCTGTTATAAGTATATTCAGCAATACTGAAATTCATTTCCACTGTCAGATGTAGAGATTTTTTTTTCCCCAAAAAGGGGATGTAAATGAGGGCAGGAGGTAAAGGTAAAATGGTGAGACAGTTCAGGTGTAGACTTTAAAGGCAAGGATAGATAATGAAAGAGAGAGAATACGAGCGCGTATTGCACCTGACGACTCTCACTCTTTTGTTTTTTTACTCTGCCCTTTCTCTTTATGGCTACTTCACACTCACAACAGGGGGACTATTTGTTTCTCTGAGTGGATTTGCTTCTCTCAGTGGGCATCAGAGAGAATGGGAACCAGAATGACAGAATGAGTACACACTCCAGCACGCATTTTCCCAGATACATTTAAAAACAAGTAGCAGCCAACATATAGTTAGTGCAATTTAAACACACGGAAATGTACACACATAATCGTACTAAAGGAGTCCAACGCTGCGCTATCCAGCATTAAAATTCTTGAGGGAATGAGTGCATGCATGCCACATTCTGTAGTTTTTAGAGTGATGAAAGGAGTGATAGATGTGCAAAGAAATATGTGGAAGGAGCTGAGAGGTGATTCACTGAAGTGCAGACATTCATATAAATTTTTTGAATTTTGTGGAGTGTGTGAATGCCAGACAGGCTGTCTGGTTTGCCATTCATTGTTTAACAAATCATGTCATGCCCCTCTCCTGGAAAACATTAAAACCATCTTTAGTTTCAAGAGAGGGTAACTACTTTCATTTCCAGACATTGTTGTAGCTGAGATGTGAAAAAAAGAGAGAGAAATCAAAGTCTAGTTCTGTAGAAAAGAGAGCTAAATTGAAAATGGTAGACCTTGCAACCTGTATTAAGAACTAATGGCAAAATGGTACATTTATGTCTTTTTACACTCATCTAGTAGGTTATGCTTGTTTTTGTCAGATTTAAAGATAAGATCTTTTTTTCCAAACAATTTATTATTTTTATCTGCTTATGAAATGGACTGTTTATTCCTATATCTACAGAGTGGGCCAGTTATATGGATACACCTTAATAAAATGGGAATGGTTGGTGATATTAACTTCCTGTTTGTGGCACATTAATATATGGGGGGTGGGGGGTGGGGAACTTTTCAAGATGGGTGGTGACCATGGCGGCCATTTTGGATCCAACTTTTGTTTTTTTCAATGGGAAGAGGGTCATGTGACACATCAAAATTATTGGGAATTTCACCAGAAAAACAATGGTGTGCTTGGTTTTAACATAACTTTATTCTTTCATGAGTTATTTACAAGTTTCTCTTTGTTTACAGCCTTTGACGCAGAGGTTAGCGCGTGAGGAGCGGATAGAAATTGTGTTGATGTCTGGTGAACGCAGTAACCGGGTCATTGCAGCAGATTTCAATGCAAGACACCCTACGAGACCACCCATCTCCCATGCTACAGTTAGCAAACTGCTTGCCAATGTGGGTTAGTGTCAGACCAATAGTGGTGGTTTTGTTTGTTAACTTCACCATTCACATAAAAGTTTGCCTCATCACTAAACAAAATCTTCTGTGTAAACTGAGGGTCCTGTTCCAATTTTTGTTTTGCCCATTCTGCAAATTCAGTGCACCAATCTGGGTCATCCTCGCTGGAGTTTGTAAGGGTGCCATTTGTGAGTAGCTAATATCCGCTGAAGGGTTGTTCGACTGATGCCACTCTCCAGTGACATGCGGCGGGTGCTACGCTGTGGGCTCTTGCTGAATGAAGCTAGGACAGCCACTGATGTTTCTTCATTAGTGACAGTTTTCATGCGTCCACATTTTGGAAAATCCAACACTGAACCAGTGTCACGAAACTTATGTTTGTGTCACCCATCTTATGACTAAGCACATGACCGGTCTCACTCGAAGATGACTTAAAAAAAAAATACAGTTGGTGAAAAGGTTGCTGGAGAGAGTTTTAATTTGTTACCAGATTCATTTTAATTTGCACACTTCAGACACATAATACTTAAAGGCTGCTGTAGTAAAGATATTGGAATCTCCTATGGTCAGCCAGTCTCAGACAACAGTGATGATTTATTGTTAGTAGAGTTTTATGCCTTTTCTACCTTCCGCCTTGTAAAACTGCTTTAAATGTGCACTCATGCTTTATACAAATGCATATGATCACTAAACAGGTAGGATAAATTATATACCAAACTTGTACTGGGGCAGAACCTGAGCCTCACTGAGAGATGCTTGAAGAGAAACGTTCTGAGAAAACCCTTACCCATAAAACTGTAAGCTTTAAAAATAGGCAAGAACAGTGCCCAGAGCACTACAAAATTAGACCCAGCATGTGTTCCTTTCTTGATCATGTTTTTTTTTTTTTTAAAAAGCACAGTTTCAATTTTCTCATTCAGCACTCAAGACTGTCATGACCTGAGTGACAAAATATGGACATGAAAGGCTAAGTCAAAATACGTCTTTTAATAAATTGGTGTTAATCTGTCGAATTGAGTATAGAGACACTCTCGCTACACTTCACTGTGCATATGTTACTTCAAATTATTAAATCTTATGATGGAACCATAATAAGATTTAATAATTATATGTATTGTTTTTAATAGTGCCGCTACAGAGCTAGGGGCTTTGCCAGGCCAATACTGAGTCATACAGGCATGGTTTGGCACATTGGAGAAATGCAGAGGTGAGATGAACCACTGAGGTGTAACTCATGGGCCATAATTGCATTTTCTCACTAAATTGCCCAGAGCAGAAGAACAGTGGCTGGATGGGGATTAATTCAGTCTAAACTGATTTAAACGCAGTGCATTTCAGCAGTTGATTAATCATCACCTATGAGCTCTTGATTTTATGTATCCATTAGCTTTTAATATGAGTGCCCTGTTTTAGAGACGTAACCTTTTCCAAGATTACATTACTTATCTGAGGCAACATGTTGGAGAAAATGAGAAAGAGAACGACTTGCAAGTCAAAATATGGGGGCTTTGCTTTGCTTGCGCAGTCAAATAAAGGTGAAACAACAGAATTGGATTCTGTTAATATCATGTTTTATGTGAAATGAGACCAGAATTTTAAGTAGTTTGCTGTAGATCATCATTCTTTTCTGCAATTTTGAAGTGTGTCAGATACTGTGCTGAGGTTGCTGTGATTAAAAGAGCAGTTCTCCACTCTCTCTTTTTCCATCATGTGTGTTTGATTTTGCATCAACGTGCTGGATCACACCTGATCAGTGATCAGGGAGTAGAAAGTCAAAGAGGAAAAGATTTAGCATATTTCTTCTTGTGAATAATCAGTCATAGACAAGTCTGACTGGTGGTGTAAAATGCCCAGCAAGTTTCACTGACATAACTCAACAGCACTGGGAGGGCATAAAATTATACACAATAGAAAATGCTTCAAAGTTAAATAATATAAACTTCATTTGAAACTAGAGTAGCATTGCTATATATTTAGTGATGTACTTAGCATGAAAAGCTGTGAAACATATTAGGCATTCTATTCCATAAGCCAAATTTAGCCCAATGTTGGGCTAAATTAAGACTGTTTTATTAATATTTTGACAAATGTCCCAAATACTGAGTAAAGCATTAGTTCTGGCAGGTCACAGCGTCAAACTCAGCAAGCTCAAACTACCAGCCCACGTCATCTGATGGCTCAGCCGATACCTGTCTTGCATACCTCATTGGCAAACATGGTTTACAGTACAACCTATATTCTGCAAGCTGATTTGCAAGTCTGCCTTTACCACAGGCTCTCTTTTTCATGCTACCCATGATATTTCTAACTTAATGTCATGCCCATTGTCATTGATGCATTTTCTGTGCAGTGAGGTGGTCTTTCTGCAACAAGGTCCCAGAATAGAGCAATATAATCCTAATTTCACTGAGGTGGTCCTGACAGAATGATAATTGTTTGTTTATAGTAGTACCTTAACATTAAGTTGTTTTTAACATAAACATCACCAAATAATAAAGGGGTTTATTATATAGATAAGAATCATCATATATTAAAGTAATAAAACCCAGTGACATGGCTCACGGCATAGGGTAAATTCTCTTTCTTTCTCTCTCTCCCCCCCCTCCCTATGGAGTATTGTAGACAAAAGTAGAGGGAAATTCTATTTCTTAAGTAATGATAAATATATTTGCTTTTTGCCACTCTTAATTTTTTAATAATGTAATAAAAAGCTAAAGATCCTGAAAAAGGGATATATATATATATATATATATATATATATATATATATATATATATATATATATAAAATGCCAGTGGTCACAGGAGCCCATTGGAAGCTATTTGCACCTGTAAACAGTGTATTACAGACTGCTCCTCAAAATAATGTATAATTACAGGAAATACCTCAGAGGTGCTCATTGCCCAAAAAAAATTATAATTTCTTTCTTCTTTCCTTTAAAGCTGTCAGTTGTCACTCCCTTCTTCAATTGTATTTACCACTAAATATTTGAGATAACGAAAATTATCCTAAATTCAGAAATATTTTATTGTAAATGTTCAAATAGGAAATTACATTGATTATTGCAGGCTGTATTATGAAGTGCTATGAAAATGTATGCAGTCAAGTTCTCCAGAGTCCTGCTCATGACTTCTATATTGGACTCAGGTGTGTTGAAGCAGAGACACATTTAAACCCTGCAGGACACCGGCCCTCGAGGCCTGGAGTTGAATACCCCTAACCTAAACCCTGACCTCCACTAACACCTAGCAGTCTTCAGTCCTTGCATTCTTGTCATCCTGTTCTCTTTTTTCAGGTTTTCTCTTGATCATTTCATTACAACTTTCTTTCTTTCTTTTTTTTTTTTTAAGAATGCAAAATCAGAGCAATTAAAATAACACAACACCTAATCCGAAGCTGAGATTGAGTCTCTCAAACAGAACCAAACTCAGGCCCTCAACATGCATTTGTTTTGAGAGGGAGAGAGGGTTTTTGAGAAAATAAATTCACAATAGATAACATGTTATGAAGGCCCAATTGGCAAATCTTAATGCAGTGAACTGCCTGCAGTAATCTGCACTACTGTGCTGCTAAGTCTTTAAAAACATATACTAATTTCACCATTGTAGTAGTTTGTTAGAGTCTAACAATAATAAAACCAGAACACAGCTTATGTTGGTGATAAGATGAGATTCTTTGGCATTTTGTCTTAGGATAAAAGATCACCAACAATATAACTATAAAGCCTGCAAGTACACTATGTGCTCATTTTGATCTACTAAGGGTCCATGTGGTTATGAAATTACACAACATTTATAAACACATAAATAATAGACAGCTGTCCCTGGTTTTAAATGCTGTCTGCCATCAGTTGTTGGTTCAGTTGATAGAACAGAAATAAACAATAACAATAGAGTTGATTTTAGCATCAAGTAAAAATACATATAATCATGTGAACAGTAATGTTTTCACAGGACTCCATCCAGTCCTTTGAAAAACTAAGTACACCCCAAGATTCAATAGGTTGTAGAACCACCTTTATAAGCAATAACCTGAAGTAATCATTTTCTGTATGACCTTATCAGACTCTTACATCGTTGTGGAGGAATCATGGCTCACTCTTCTTTACAACATTGCTTCAGTACATTGAGGTTACAGGCATTCATTCATGCGCAGCTCTCTTAAGGTCCTGCCTCAGCAGTTGAGGTCTGGACTTTGACTGGGCCATTTCAGCACCTTGATTTTCTTTTTCAGTCATTCTGTGGTAGATTTGCTGCTGTGCTCGGGATCACTGTCCTGTTGCAGGACCCAATTTTTAGCCAAGCTTTAGTTGTCCAACAGACGGCCTCATATTTGACTCTAGAATACTTTGGTATGCAAAAGGATGCAACTTTGCAAACCTAAGCTGTACTGCCATGTTGTTTTTATAGAGACGAGGTTTTGCCCATGGCAACCCTTCCAAACAAGCCATGCTAGTTCAGTCATTTTCTAATGTCGTGAACTTCAACATTTAACGTGTCAACTGAGGTCTGTAGAGTCTGAGATAGAGCTCTTGGGTTTTTTTTAAAAAATTCTCTGAGCATTACATGGTCTGACCTTTTGGGTGAATTTGTTGCAACTCCTGGGGAGACTGTGATATTATGTTAACACACACCTGAATGTTCCAGATTAACAAATTGCAAGAACTTCTGCTTTTACAGAATTGGTTACACTTGCTGATGATGAATCAATCAAGTTCATTTGCGGCACGTGGCTGCTACCCTCTTCTTTTTTGTCAAGCCTTTCGAAACCGCTGATCTCTGGAACTGTTGCTGGAGGATAGGTTGTTGTGTTACAACAAGTAGTAAGTGAGTACTTAGTTTTTCTCAAAATTGCATCCCTGTGAAAACTTTGTTTTTTTCACATGAATATATATCTCATATACCACAGGTTTATCACACTCAAGTATACTCAGTTATGTCCTCAAAATCAGTTAGGAATACAATGTTATTGTCAGCTGTTAAGTCAAGGTGTTCAACATGTGTATCAGATGTAAAATAGGTTTTTAAAAATTTGTTTAAAAAGGTGACCGTGAACCATCCTTAGGTAGGCTGCTATAAGTTCAGGCTGCTGTGACATGTGACTGACAGGCGTGTTTTGTTGCCCAGATATGTCCAGGTACTTTGATTATTCAAACAATAAATAGCGCTGAATGTCTATGCTCAGCTTCAGATTTGGGTTTTGCCTGTGTAGACTGTGCATTTATAGTTATAGAGGAGTAACCAACAGGAAAACCAATGAGCTGTCTGTGGATGAAAAACAAGCAACTGTGAAGCTGAGAGAAGATGGACAATCAATCAGAGCCATTGCACAAACACTGGCCATAGTCGGTACAACTGTTTGGAACATCCTGAAGAAAAAAGTCTTCACTGGTGTCCTAAGTAACAGATGTTGAATAGATTGACCAAGGAAAACAAAAGTAAAGGGAGTGAAAGACCTAATGAACAAAAGTACAGAGACTTCACCAGAAGATGCAAACCACTAATTAGCAAGAAGAATAGGAAGGCTAGGCTGGAATTTGCCAAGATCTACAGAGGCAAGCCTCAGAAATTCTGGGACAAAGTTTTATGGACTGATGAGGCAAAGATTAACATTTATCAAGGCGATAGAAAGGTTAAAGTTTGGAGAAAGAAAAAATCTACTTATGATCCCAAACATACAAGCTCATCTGTGAAACACAGTGGAGGTAATGTCATGGTTTGGGCTTGCAAAACTTCTTCTGGGACAGGCTCATTTATCTTCATTGATGATGTCACACATGATGGCAGCAGTACAATGGACTCAGAAGTCTACAGAAACATTTTGTCTGTCAATTTAAAGAAAGCTGCAACCAGACTGATTGTGAATAACCCCCCAAAACAAACAACAACTGAAAGAGGCTGCTGTGAAAACCTGGAAAAGCATCACAATATTAGAATGCAAAAGTGTGGTGATGTCAGTGGGTCACAGGCTTGATGCAATTATTGCAAGCAAAGGATTTGCAAATAAATATGAATTCTTATTCATTTTAATCTATTTTAAGTTTATCTGTTCCAGTACTTTTGCTCACAAAAAATGGGTGAGTTCAGATAAAAGATGTTGTCTTCTGAACTGGGTATCAGATCCAAATGTAAATACGTGGAAATAAAAGCTGAGATGTTGATCTTTTGTCTCATTGATTTTTTTTTATGCCAAACCCAAATGCTTCTTTAACTTTATTCTTGGCACAAATCTTTGCTTGACTCAATGATGCAAGAACCTTCTCCCACTAGTTGTTGTTCAGTTGTTCTGTTCATCCCAAATGTTGCTCGGGAAGAGAGATTCTTTACAGTTAGACCTGCTTTGCTTGTTTGTTGATAGAAATGTAGTGTATAATTATTATTAATTATCATTAAGTCACTCTAGTTCCTTCTTTCATTGATTGCTTTTTATTTAGTTTTCCTATTGAACTCAGCTCATCATTTTTTAAATGAATGATTAATTGATTTTATGTTGATTAATATTTTCTTTAGAAATGACCCGAGTTGAAGATAGAACATGAACACTATAAGACAAAAGACAAACTGTCTGCTGTGGTTTTTGTTGACTTTAAGGCCCTTGGAGGCTGATGCAGTCAGCCATGTGTTCAAGGACACTGCCATATACTTACTTTTTTGTCACATTTGTTCTATGCTGACAACAGACAGATTATGGAAGCTAGTAATCATTTTGGTAGACTTCTTGACAGCATCTGGGACTTGAAAATAACAGAGAAGTTCTGAGCATATAGTGGTTGTCAGATTGGTGGGTGTCAGTTCAATAATGGCAGGATACTTTGATGCGTGGCCTTTGTAAAAAAATGATCTAGCTACATTGTTACATTGTGTTCTGCCTAATACAAGATAGTTTAAGTGTGAAAACAATGGTTTTGCATATTGCAGCTTTTGGGAACTGTCCAGGTTTCCTCTTGAATTTTCACTATATTCTGTTTTTATATTTATGCATGATGTTGAATAAAGTTCCAGTTGGTGTGTGAACAATTCTGCCTTTACTTTTCTTTCAGAGACACAGTATTCAGTCAGAGAGAAATGAAGTGGTGCAACTTCTTTCTTTTTTTTTTAATTCAAAGATTGGATTGGAATGACTAGTTACACTGACAAGCAGTCTTGCCACCACTCCAAATGGTTTGCCAGTGTTTCCTTCTTCATCAATTGGTACCTTTATGCAATATCTTCTGCTGTCTGGAGTTTCTGTCAATTTTAAAATTGCAATTTCATACTCACTGTGTCACCTCAGTTATTTTTGCTTTAGACAAGCAAACATTTTTTCAGGTTTTGGTTTTGTTTCAGAAGTAAACAAACAAAAAAACAAACTAAACTAAACAAATTAAAATACAGATTGTATAGTATTATTACAGTGTAGCCAGGTTTAAAATATATTTTTGTTAAATCTGTCATTGGCATTTCTTAAAATCTTTTAACTACTTCATGAATCCCGTGCTGCATTAATTTCTCCATAATGCTTTTGATGAGTGGGTGGAATAAGGAGGCAAGGACATGATTTAAAATCAGCATTGATTGATATGCACAACAAGCTGATTTTAATGTTTTTCATGACTAATTACTGTTGGAGTGTCTCAGCATGTCCGCATCAATATTCCCCTCTTAGCATTGCCTGTCAGTATATGTAATTTCTTCCTTTTCAGCTGCAAAACTAATGGAAGCCAAAGGTTGGCCACTGTCAGATAAGCTCTATTTAACCATTACCATTCTTGTAAAATCAGCTTCCAATGACTCCATCCTCAGGTATATAGAGGAGGCATGCCTCTTACATGTCTACACCCCCAATCACCCCCCCCCCCAAAAAAAAGCTCAAGAGTGTTTTTGACAATTAACTACAGAGATTTAGTTTTACTTGCTTCAAGCACAAACATGTCTCATCATTACAGTGCCTTCCACGTGACTCTTCCACGTCTAGTCCCACATTTTGCAGGAGTTTGTTCATCTAAATGTGTATGCATGTTTGAATGTGAGCTCGGGTGTGTATTTACTGCATTTCCACCCCTGTCACTCATTCTCCTGTGGTATAATACAAGTAGTAGGCCAATACTATTATAGTGTCAAGTCATCACTGCAGAGAACAGCAGCTCACAGGCCTCCACAGAAAACAGAATAATTATTTTCCTTCAAAGGAGATCACACCAGCATGGGTTAAGAGAGGAGATCTCTGGAGGGAGCATGTGTTAATGTCATTTATGACTTTGCAAATTATGCATTATAGGCAAGAGCAGAGTTGAGACTCTGAAAACATAATTGCATTGATTTCTCAGTGATGTCTACAAATAATGACATTTCTCTTGATCCAGGGGAAGAAGGATAGTGAGGCCTGAGGTCACAGCCTCTTACATGCGCTCAGACTCTAGCTCATGATGCCTTTTAAAAACATTACATCACACAGTCATAAACACCCAAACATTTGCCCGCATACACATTCAGGTCATCATCTTCTCGCATCTAGCCCGGATACAGATCAAATGCACAGAGGCACGCATACAGAACACAGACACACAAGTCTGCATGGACAACCCCCATGCAGATCTTATTGCTTCCTTTCCATCCTAACTCTTAGCTTCTCTCCCAGAGGGTTGAGTTTAGATGAAATGTCATTTTTAATGGAAATGGGAATGGAATAACAAAAAAGCAAGTTTTCTTGTATTTCATTTCAGTGAAGAGGGAGAAGTTGTTTCTGCTAGATTGCACAACTCGGGCGTTTACCAGTGGTTCATACGGTATGTGGCATTAAATTCCACCCAAGGCAAAGGACATTGCTTTTATAGCTGTCATTTCAGAGTGGAGAGTGGAGTTGGACTGTTTTCCAAGGTGTACTACATTATGTAGAAATGGGGAGAGAGGTTAAAGTGTTGCAGAAATAGGACGGATACACTAAACAGTTGACTTTAGCAGAGTGATTCACATGAACAGGCTATCTTATTCGTTTTTTCGACATTTTTAAAAGACCATACGGTAAAATAAAGCCATTGGTTTTCTCAGCAGTGATATAAAATGTAGCACTTGCTTATCTTTTCTTGCTTAGACAGTAGAGAACATAACAGAGACACTTGGAAGTAAAAGATCAAGAATAGAGAGGATGGCACTGGACAGGTCTGTCATTCTTTATAGATACTTTGTGATGATAGGTCTCGTCACCATGATACACGCTCTCTCAGTCTTCTGAAACATGATAAAGTGGCGCTCTCCTCTGTATACCCGTTATCTCCCTACACATATCTGCTCTCTCCTTGGACGTCTGTTGTATCTCTACATCTTGAGAAAAATCTTTCTCTTTGAAGGAGAATATCTCAGAACCAAACTTTATCGTTTCATCAGTCATAACCACAGCCTCAATGGCCTGATCACAAGCTGAAGAAATAAGGGGTTGCACCTTAGAAGGACACTGTAACATGCTCGTATGTATTTGCAACCACAGTGTAACAATTTTGCATCTAAAGACATCTTTCCTTCAAGCTTCTTCTTTCTCTTCTCGCCCATTCTTTTCTCATTCCTTCATCCAAAGTTGTGTTCGTGTGTGCATGTGTGAGAGACTGAGTGCTCCATTAACTCCCTTTTCTTGTCTTTAGCTTTGTTTGGATTGGTGTCATGGCCCTAATCCCCACTCCGCATGAAAGTGGACCCCTTCTCCTCCCCACCAATTCCCCTCTGCTCTCCTGTGCTTTGCTCTTTTTCTCCTATTTCTTTTAGCCCTACTTGTCCCAATCTGTCACTCTCTCTAACCTTTATTTTGTTTTCAGAGACCTGAGCTCACATCATTACTGCAAAACACTGCACAGGTTGTGTGTGTTTTTTAAGTGATTAAAAAATTATTTTTTTTTAAATGATATGAAGGTGATTTTTACTGCGATGTCTTTACAACACACCATACTAGGATTTCTTATCATTTAATTTAGATTTTCCTTTGGATATATATACACTTGTTTTGTAGAGAAAACACGAAATCAAGTAAAGCTGCATTAAAGGAAGGTGGAATTAGAGGAGGCAGTTTGTTTCACTCCCTTTAATTAAAATAGAATTTGCAACAGATTTTTAAAAAATGCATAAGAAACTAAATGAGTCGTTAAGGTGGACATTTTTTTTTTTTTTTGCGGTGCACTCTATTGCTCAAGCTTCCTCTGTTCATCTTTCTGCTCCACTAACCACTTCACTCACAGTCCTGCACCCTGCCCCCATCTGACAGTATCTGCTGAGGAGGGTTAAAGTTGGAGACAGGGACAGACACTGTTGTATTTCTCTGTCTGTCCACTCGGCATTTCACTGTTTGTTAATGTGTCACCGATATTGTGCCCTATATAAGACACAGGCACAAACTCCCTATTTTAAATTAAAGTTTTGACAGTTATCATCCCTGGTTAAGATCCCTTATTCCTCTCTTGTAAGGTATTTGGCTTGTTTTTTCCTCTCTCTCTGCAGTCATCTCATCTGTCTGTCTGTTTCTGCTTCTTTTACTAACTGTTTGCCTTTCTTCAAGTCATTCCTGTCTTTGGTTCTCACTGCAACTTTTTGCATCTTTGTCATTTAGAATAAGCAGGAATCCCCCAGTTAGCCAGTCAGGTCATCCCAGTACTCCATGTTCGGTACCGGGGCAGACACAGCCCAAGGTTACTGTATGTAGAACACTCCTCAGGAGATATGGAACACCTGTTTGGACCGAAGGACTCAGACACACATCAACACTCTGTGCCCCTCTACCCCATCAGCAGTGGCAATCCTTTCCTCCTTGAAAGTTGATCCGTACAGCCAAAAGTCATGACAAACTGTCATTATAGGGAAAGCCTTTGGTTTCCTTCAGTTGCTTATTCGGGCATTTATATAAAAAAGGTCAGACGTGATTAAACCTGTCTTTTTTTTTTTGGTTAACCATATTGTGAGCGTTCCATATCTCCATATACTTTGATAAGGTCAATATGGGCTATGATAACTGGTTTATGCAATATTGATTTGCTATTGAGTCTGATTGTTACCAGACGGCGCCCAGCAGGTGGCCTTGAGGTATAATCAATTTATCAGCAACTTTAATCGACAAGGACCTCTGCAATAAAGACAGACAGTGTGTCCTCAGGTAATCCAATAAAGCCAGCCTCTCACACACACACACTGTGTATGTGTGTGAGAGAGAAGCAGAAATAAAATCTTAACATTTCTCTGTGTCTATAATACCTATTTGTGGATGTCTATTTTTCCATCTTTTATCTTCTCTGTAGAAAGTGAATGCAACATTTGAATTTGTCTTCCTCTTCTCCTCTGTCACTCCCCTTATTTCTTCCACTTTCTGTCCCCTCTCTCTACCTCCACGTTCACCCTCCATATCTTGTTGTGTAGGTGAAGATGAGTTATAGTGGTCAGAGCGATACTGCTGATAGATGAAGGTGAACTCAGCGCTGGCCTACAACAGGAGACTTTAGAGGACACAGTGGCTGCCATCCATTCTCCTAGCCTCCTACATACACCTAAACTCTCAGTGCACACTCCAGTGCAAAGTGGTTTCTTTTTTTTTCTTTTTTTTTTGCCACACTAGGCATAGTTTCATCAAGTGGCTTGGTTCGCACTGAAGAAACTGTTGAATCTTTTTGCACCTTAGGTGACAGAGAATGTTTTTTTGTTGATGTTTTTCTGGGAAAAGTGTTGCCTATTCAGATTGTAGCCTCTGCTAAATCTTTCTTAATAATCTGTTATTTGATGTGTCAGACTGTCAAAGCAGTACACAAACGTAATGATTTGGCAGGAAAGCTTATAAAGAACAGGTTTATTCTGCAGTACACACTATCCAAGGTATCACTGCCATGCACTGACCAGTGAATAGTATTTATGACTTTATATACAGCATGTTTCACCAGACTAGCTACACATAACCTTGGAAGATTCCAGTTTATTCCTTCATTCAACCCCAGCCAATCAACCCGGTGACTGTTGACTCAACATATCCCAGCTTCAGTGTTAGGGCAGCTCATCTTGTCACGGTTTAAAGGACATCTCTTCTGCAAGTATTATCAGTGTCCTACTTTGGTGCCACACCTGCTCCTTTATCAGGTACACGATAGTGGGGATGGTGAGCAGTGCCACTGGGAGAGCCCCGAGTCCCACTTCCTTATCCTGTGCACCCAGGTGTGGCCCTCTCCCATATCCGCTATCGGCGGGAAATTACACGCACCTTAAGCCCATTACCACTTCAAAAGGAACAGGCACCGGGAAGTGGAGTAGAGTCCTCCCATTAGTGCCCTGCAGCATTCAGTTGTGCTGTACCTGTTTCCACTGTCAAGAAATAATTAATTATGGCAAATTCATTATGCTGGCACCAAATAGCATATAGGTCATCCAGGGGTCTACTAGTGTAGGTGAAGAAAGGTGCTGTGTTTGAATGTCAGTATGTCTTATAGCACTCACTGTATTAAGCTATAAATCTGTTCCATTAGAACAGGTATATGAGAAAAATCCTTCTTGGGATTTATTGCTTCCCTCACCAAAGGAACGGATTAGAAATATTTATTGCTGTGTATGTTGCATTTTTTGACTCTGGCGTAGACTCTGTTTTCCTGTCATCTGCAGTTTTGATGGCACACCAGAAGGCCTGATGATTATACTTTTTTTTTTTTTTCCCCATACCTAGATATTTTACAACTGGATGACAAGCACTGCAATTTTGTATGGAAGATGCATATCCATCAGTGCTACAAATGTTTACATGCAAATGAATGGATATGTGGAATGAGTGAGTAGGTATAGGGAGAAAGAGTCTGAGGCTCAGGAGAAAGTTATCACTGCTGTCAGCAGAGTTGATCTGCGTGTCATCATGGCTGCTACGTTAGTTTAGAATCCATCACTGCAGGGGAAATGTTCTGTCGCAGTCACTATGGAAACAGAATCAGGAAGTACAGACAGTGCTGCTCCGAAGTAGACAGAGTGGTAGTGAGCGCACATAAAATTGAAATTTCTTCCAAGTGAAGAAAAGAAATAGAAAAAGAGATGGAGAGATATGCTTGGTTGGACAAGCAATGCACTGCTTGACTGGAATGATTAAATTGTAACTGCTGGCTGAAGTGTGTGTTTGTGTGTGTGCGCGCGTGTGTGTGTGTGTGTGCGCCCGCGCGTGTGTGTGTGCGTGCGTGCGTGTGAGTGTTTACATTTTCTGTTAGTCAGTGCAGATGAGATGAAAGCATCTTTGGGTGTCATAAAACATTAAGGCCTGTACTTATCTAGCTCTCATCTCCGTGTCCCAGCTAAACTGGCTTGCCCCCTAATGCAAAACACATTGGCTACCCTCTAAATATTTTCAGTGGGAAACTTGACCTGCCTAGTGTTGGCATAAAATCCACTCTGACAAAGGTGACATACTTGGCTTGTCATCATCAGTCAGTTAAAATTAATTATTCATCGCTTGCACGAAGGAGGATATCAGTACCAGATCAAACATATTCCCTTACTTCCATTAATGTCTGTAAAAGAAATCAGTTCCATCTTTTTTACATTCCACAACTCCAAATCAAACACAGAACAAGACCCATGAAATACAAACTTAGTTTAGAGGGCTCAAGGGTACAGTGAGTCACCAGTCTTCTCTGCCATCTCCATCATTGTATATGATCGTTTAATACCAATGAAGACAAGAGATGGTAATAGGACTGCTGGTCCTGGCACCTTCTGTTAGCTGATGGACTGTGTTATGCTGCTCTATAATTGCAGTATTTTTCATAAGTATTGACAGTGACAGAAACTGGCTCCGTGCACACATCAGGCACTCACACTGGATGGTTGACTTTTAATATTAATCAAGAAAAGGTTAATTCGAGTGAGGTAACCAAAAGACTTGGAGTTACAGAAGGAAGAGCAAGACTGCAAAATCAAAGTGCTTATTTGAATCTAATTGTCCAAATTATTATTGTGATTATTTATTGCTATTAATAAAGTTGCCTGAAAGAAATGCTAAACACTTTCTAAGTATTTACAGAGGCATTCTAAAATTTGTTTGTGGAAAGAATTTGTGACAACCAAACTATGAACGAATTTACCATCATTTTGGTTTATAAATGTTGATGTTTTATTGCAGTTATTAATAAGTCATTGTGTACAGTATTGATATGCATTGATGTATGTATTTTCATATATTGGCAGATATTTCTATACTGGAAATGAGTTGTTTTCCCAGTCCATATTTCTGCAGCATGCTTTTTGGTCTTCCAAGTAAGGCCTTAGGTATGTAGCAGTTGATACAAATGCCAGTAGAATTACACAATTCTCGATACCCAGTTTCGGCTGGGCGATATGGAAAAACCTCTTACGAAATCAGTTAATATCCATATATATCACAATATAAATTAATCACTATTTCTGTCAAGCTTACTTACGTGAAGATATAAGGTTAATTTTGATTTAAATACTATTTATTTTCTGTCACAAGTTGAACATAATAAATGTACCGTGGAACATTAAATAACTGTATTTCAGTAAGGAGAGATCATTAAGATTAACTGAACAGGATTTATTGATAAGAAATTCAGTTCAGCTATTTGACGATTTGACTCCAGTGGCCCATCGAAACAGAAGGGAATCCCAGTAGAGACAGGAATATGCAGGTGGTGATGGTGGAGACTAAGATGGAGGCTTGGCTTGAGCTCTTGGGTTGTGAAGGGGAGGTGGTGGGTTGCACGAATGAGTTTGAATGTTAGAATGACAGATACGCAGTGATATTTAAAGCACGCTCAGCAGAGGCTGATTCGCTCAAGGAAGGTGGGCAGAAAGATGATTGGACTAGAAGTGATGAAGTCAGCACTGAGTTTGACAGCTTGGAAAAGTGGAAGTGATGTAAAATAGAGAAGCAGCCAATCACCTGAGAAAGTAAGCAGTTGAGGTTTTATTGTCATTTCAGATATATACAAGTACATATTGAAAAGAAACAATGTTCCACCAGGGACCAGGGGGTGCTACATAGCAGAAAAAGTGAAGACAGGTACAGTGCACAGTGTAATAAATACAAAAAAAATAAAAATACAAACTTCAATAAATACAGAAAAAGTTCCTATTCTAAAAAGTAATGAAGTAAGAAGACAGTACAATGGACAATCTACATTAATATTCATTTAGCAGCATAAATTCTAGATTAGTGCAAATTGCAATATTGTGCAAGGTTGCAGTAGTACAGTCACAGTAGTGCAATAAAATGACTGTGTGTATTAAGTTTTGTGTCATAGTGCAGCATGAATGTGTGTGTGTGTATGTGTAAGTCGGTTGACAATAATAAGATGCTGTTGCATTCATATCATTATGTCTGTTAGTTTAGTAAGGCATGAAACAGGAGAAAAGTGTGTGTGTGTGTGTGTTTATACACACTGATCAAGCATAACATTACAATCACCTGTCTAATATTTGGCTTGGTCCCGTTTTTGCTGCCGAAACAGCCCTGACCCGTTGAGACATGGACTCCACTAGCCCCTGGAAGGTATGCTGTGCTATCTGGCACCATGATGTCAGCAACCCATCTTTTAAGTTCTGTAAATTGCGAGGTGGGACCTCCATGGATCTGACTTGTTTGTCCAGCACATCCCACAGATGCTTGATTGGATGAGATTGGATTGATTGGATTGAGATCTGGGGAATTTG
>JAMQGT020006905.1:0-11804 GCA_024447675.2 Pterophyllum scalare
TCAAAATGCTGCAGCTAGAGTACTGACAGGGACTAGAAAGAGAGAGCATATTTCTCCCATATTGGCTTTTCTTCATTGGCTCCCTGTTAAATCTAGAATAGAATTTAAAATCCTTCTCCTAACATACAAGGTCTTGAATATTCAGGCCCCATCCTATTTTATTGTCCTTAGAACCTTATAGTACAATATCACCCCCAATAGAGCACTTCACTCTCAGACTGCTGGCTTACTTGTGGTTCCTAGGATACTTCAGAGTAGAATGGGAGACAGAGCCTTCAGCTTTCAGGCCCCTCGTCTGTGGAACCAGCTCCCAGCTTGGATTCAGGAGACAGACACCCTCTCTATTTTCAAGATTAGGCTTAAAACTTTCCTTGATGATAAAGCTTATAGTTAGGGCTGGATCAGGTGACCCTAAACTCTTTGTTATGCTGCTATAGGCTTAGGGTGCTGGGGGATTCCCATGATGCACTGTTTCTTTTTATTCACCTCTTTTTCCTTTGTTTATACCCCACAATGCATTTAATCATTAGTTATTATTAATCTCTGGCTCTCTTCTACAGTGCATTTTTTGTCCTGTCTCTCTCCCCTCAGCCCCAACCGGTCACAGCAGATGACTGCCCCTCCCTGAGCCTGGTTCTGCTGGAGGTTTCTTCCTGTTAAAAGGAAGTTTTTCCTTCCCACTGTCACCAAATGCTCGTTCATAGCGGGTCGTTTTGACTGTAGGTTTTCTCTGTATTAGCGTAGGGTCTTTACCCACAATACAAACCACCTTGAGGCAACTGTTGCAATTTGGGGTTATACAAATAGAACAGAATAGAATTGCTTGCTTAAGCTGCCAGACAGGACAGGTTAAAAAAAACAGTGAACTAGAGGCGATAAATACATATAGAGCTGTAGATGGTTAAGTCCTCGCAGTCAGTTAAAGCTTGAATGCTACTGTAATACTGCTTAAGATTACTGACTGCAAGTTTTGAGTCTTTAGTGATTTGACATGAACTAAGTCATGTCAATTTCCATAAAACATGTAAGCATTGTTTGGTTAATAAAGTTGCTAACAAATGATTAACAAACCTGTGGAAAACTGTAACGTGAGTGAATCTGTGAGCCATCAAACCTTGTGAGATGATGCTGCTGATGTTCAGAGTGGGTTTCTGCAGCCCTTGTTCCTGCTGATCCCACTGACTTCCTGTGGGAGGTTCCAGAGATCCAATGGCTTCATCCAGCGAGGTCTGCTGAGGAACGGGGACATCGAACTCTGACTCGTAATACACCACGATGCTGTCGTCACCGCTGTCGCCCTCACTGCAGCACAAGACACACACAGAGCATTTATACAGATTTTATTTTTGAAGTGCAACATTTAAAAAGAGAGTTCAACATTTTGGGTTTGTATTTCATAGTACCTGAAGGCCTGGACGCTGTTGTGGTTGAAGTATTTGGCCAGCACTGAGTTTTTGGAGTAAATCAGTTTCAGCTGAAAGAGAAAAAGGTCACACGTAATTACACCTACTTCCTTTGATTATCTAAAAAAAATACAGAAACACACAACAGAGGAAGCCACAGAGCAGAAGTGGTTTGTGATAACATCAAGATAACAGTAGAGATTCATAGCACACAGTCATTATCTAAATTGACCATGTTGTAATGGATTTTTTTTTTTGGTCCCAGATATTATCAGCCACCTCCTGCTAGCACATGGTTGGACTTGGATCCCCTTTTCAGAAATGCTTAATTTTTTTTTGCTGACACAGATGAAACAAGATGCTGGAAACATTCCTCATTTTGATCCATATTGACAGGATACAGTTGACACAGTTGCTGCAGAATTTTTAGCAGCACATCGATGATCCAAATCAGATTGTGATCTGGAGACTTTCACTACAGTGAACTCGTCAAGAAACCAGAGACTGGGTGCATCATCCTGGTGGAAGCAGCCATCAGAAGATAAAGAGACTGACATGTTCAACAATAGTCAGGTAGGCTGTGGTGTTTAAATGGTGTTCAGCTGGTACTGAGGGGCCCAGAGAACATAACCCCTACACCATCACACCCCCACTACCAGCCTGGAGTGCTGACGCAAGGCCGGATGAAGATGTGTTTTCCTGTTCTGACGCTACCTTCCAAATATTAACAGCAGAAATCAAGACTCTTCCTGTTTTTCCAGTCTTATACTGTCATGTTTTGGTGAGCCGGTGCAAACTGGAACCTGTTCCCTCTTTTTAGCTGGCAGTCTTCTGCTGCTGTAGCCCATCTGCATCAAGGTTCGATGTGTTATGCATTCAGAGATAGTTTTCTGCATACTTTGGTTGTAACCAGTGGTTATTTAAATTACTGTTGCCGGCCTGTGACCGGTAAGCCTGGAGAGTTGGCATTGCGGATCAGTGTGAGATTAGAACGTTACAAATATTCTAATCATTTCTTCCACTGTGCTGAACAGATTTATTACATCATTCAGCATAAAGTTGATACCCAGCTGCCCTAAATCAAAAGCACTGGTAATTACCAAAATTATTTTTGTGTGTCTGTAATGGTTAATACACCAGAATATTCAAGCTTTTTTAATGAAAATTATAGTTTTAATGCTTAAATATAATAATTGTTTGTATCCATACATTTTCAATTCATCGATAACCATTTACTGTTTTACAGAAAAAACATCAAAAAAATTTTTTCATTAAGATGCCAAATTAAAGTTATTTACTTGAATTTCTGAACAAAAAATTTTGTTCACAAATTCCATAACATGTGACATAAAAAGTCTCACCTGCCGGTCAACCTGAGCAGCCAGGTTGGTAAACTGAGCAGTGCTGGGATCTTCATACTCTGGCAGGAATCTGTGGTTGTTGATTCTCACGGAGCCGACATAAGTTCTCTTCACTGTGACTTCTTTGTGCGCTGAAGAAACACAGAAATGCTTCAAATATTTTTATTAACAATGTGAACATTTTTCTTTATTTTACTGAAGACTGATGCTGCCACTCTAAAGGCCTTTACACACCAGATGCGTGAATTTTGTGCAAATGTTTCATGTGTCAAGAATATTTTTCAGACTCGCCTGTTCCTAATGCAGCTGTTCACACCGACTGCGTCATTTCACAGGACGTATTTGCATTTGTATTTTTAGGTCAAGTTCTTGTTTTCTGACTTTCACAAGTGAAGAAACAGATCTGACCAATCAGAGAGCTGCATTTACAACATTTGCGCTCATACCTCAAAATGCGCACTTATATAGTGAATATTGACTGATGTGGGAGCAGTGAAATAATACTGGTTTTCCTCAGAAACACAGCTACACGGTGCTCCGGGTCAGTCGGCTCTCTGAAAGGATCTCTCTGCCTCCTCAGATGTGATCCCAACTCCAATATGCAAGAAAGCAGCCTTCCTGAGGGCTTTATCAGAGACATCAAGATTATTAGTTACTGTGATAGATTTCCTAATGTTGAAGAATCTGTCTCCTCTTAATAAATAAGCTGTAACTGGGAACTAGAAAATTTGGAACCGAGATTACTCCCCTCATGCTGCGAACACTGAATATGCCATGAAGTGCCATGGTGTTGTTGTGTGGCAGACAAGGTTGGACCCCGAGATGCAGACTCCAAGGCAGAACTGAACTTTAAAAGCTGATTTTATTAATGGAAAGACAAGAAATAATAAGCACGGCCAGAGTGGGGCTGGTGCCAGAATACAAAACTACACAGCAGGGAAAACATCGACCACAACAGGGTGCCGGGGGAAAACACTGACAATATATACACAATGAGGGAACAGGCCACAGGTGAGGGGCACAGCTGAGCGTAATTACACAGATGAGACGAGGGGAAGCAAAACTAAACACAAGCACATAGGACAAAGGAATGTCAAAATAAAACAGGAAGTGATCAAATGTAACACAACGCAGACATGACACAAGACTGGAATAAACTGAACACCAAAACACATGAGGTAAGGAACAGGGAGACAGGAACAAAGGGAACCAGGAAATCAAAACATAAACTATAACTAATAACAAGACAGGAAAATAAGATGAGTAAATTGCAAAAACTAACAGAGAACTCAATGAAAACAGAACCTAAAAGAACTAAAAATGTGGGCCACACGGCCGAGAACCATGACACTGAAGAATGCTTTCAGTTTTAATGGTGCCTTCAGAGATGAGCACCTCCCTCTGTTTTATGCATTGCGACTCCTCTTTCTGAAGCCTGGTTGCCTTTTGATCTTTGATGTAATCAGAGGATCACCTGCCTCGGTGGCTGTGATTGTCTCATTGTCCTGTCTTAATAATGCCTTAGACTTATGACGCACTTTTCAAGATACTCAAAGATGCTTCACAATTCTGTGCACCATTCGTTCACACCTCAATCATACTTAGTGGTGGTAAGCTACTAATGTAGCCACAGCTGCCCTGGGGCAGTCTGACAGAAGTTCCCGCCTACGGCCCCTCCGACCAAAACACCAACCACATTCACACTTAGGCATTGTGGGTCAAGTGTCTTGCCCAGGGACACAACGACAGCATGCGCTCAGACAAGGAGTCGAACCAGCGACCCTCCGGTTGCGAGGTGAGCACCGCGCCACTGCCGCCCACATCTTCATTTTTCATCGTAAAAACATGAAATTTTTAACAAGATTGAAACTGAATGAGGTACAATTTAGTTCACCTTTAGCATATGTATTGTTAATTATATACTGTATATCAATAGAGTCATCAGTCTTCAGCTGGTGTGTGTGTGTGAGAAGGTGAGTCCTGCTGTTCACTACAGAGGACACTGAATAAATGTTTTGTTTTGGAAAAGGTCAAATTACTGTAGAAATGTTTTCTGGAATCCTACTAAACCAAAGTTAAGTTTCTCAAGTTGAAAAAAACAATTTGATTTTTAGCAACATCACAGCACAAAATCATATCTGCAAAATAACTGGCACTTAACGTCCTTTTGTGAACATTAAATGTGAAATCTGCAGGGGTTAAAGTGGGCTGGAACAATCCAGAATGATGTCCCGCTACCTTCAATAAATGAGTAATTAATGTGATCGGCAGATTAACACATAATACTGTAAAAAGAGTTCAATTTTTATCTACTTCAGTCTAGCAGTGCTCACAGCTGATGGAGCTAATAGAGGGGCACTCAGCAGAGCGCATCCCTAAGCCCAATGCTGTCATGCTCCATCATAAATTACTAGACCATACAGACATAAAAAGAAATTTTATTGGTCTTTAAAAACTGCAAAATATAATTTCATATTTTTATTAAAAAATAGAGTAACATGAACAGATAATGGCATATATAGTCTGGATACATTTTATGTTTATGTACCCTTATGGCAATTGTACTTCAGCATCAGGAGGAGAGGAAAAGAAGTATATGTTTTTCAAATGACATTTTATAAGCCATTAATTTTCCTCACTTGTAAAATCCTAATAAAATGAAGAGTTTTTTTTAATTGAATATTGAATTGATCCATGATGAGTTACTGAATTATGTTTCTGTGAAATGTCTTGCAAAGCTAACTAAAGTATTATACTTTTGTGTTATATAAAGGTTGCTTGAAAAACTGCACAGCTGAGTTCAGGTGTAAGTGGTTAGTTTGCAGGACTGTGGTAATGCGCTATGTGGGACTGGTGCAGAGCAGCCTGTGATCTTTACCGTCAATGTTGGGTTCCATCAAGGGTAACGGACATGCATATATTTAAGGTGATGATGCTGATTATTTTTACTCACTAAATTTGACCTTTTGTCCTGGCTTTGTACTCTCTAGAAGTTGGAAATCAGCCATGATGGTTGTGAAACAGCTACTCATAGGTTGTTGAATTCAGTTGGCTAAATCCACAAAGCGCAGTGAATATCTGATAGCAGTGCAGGTCAGCTGAACACACGACTTCTTTCCATGTGATTCTTTCTCTAAAGCTGCAATGATACACCACATTTTAGGGTTCCACAACCTGCTAAAACCCACTTTGGTTGGGTGGTTAGCCCAACCCCCACACATATGTCATCAATAGATAGCCCAAGATGTCCTTCTGATGGTACAGCAGGACTCATGCAGCCTGCAGAAATGGGGCTTGGCATACAGATCTCCAACTCATGTCCACCACAGAGGACAAAAATGAATTGCTGGGTCTTAGGAGGGCCTGCCTGAACTGCTGTCACTCCTCAGTTATGGGGTACAAAGGCCAGCTCTGTGAAACTGAGCTGAAAGAAATGCACATCTAAGAGTAAAGTCAGATGAAGTCAGCTTACAGTGAAAGGGCCACAGCAGCAGTCCAGCCACGAAAGCCAGCAGAGAAGCTGACATCAGCAGGCAAACTCCCGTCGACAGCTTCATCTTGCAGAGGCTGTAGTTTGTGTCACTGTCCTGCAGAGAGAAAGAGAGGCAGGGAGGGGAAAGGCTGTTAGAGTTTAACAGTTTATTAAGTCAAAGACTGTATGTCACTGAAACAAATGCCACTAGCTAATAACCTATGCGGATAGCCTAGGGTTTTACATACACAGGTGCTGGTCATAAAATTAGAGTATCATGAAAAAGCTGATTTATTTCAGTAATTCCATTCAGAAAGTGAAACTTGTATATTATATTCATTCATTACACTCAGACTGATATATTTCAAATGTTTTTTTCTTTTAATTTTGATGATTATAACTGACAACTAATGAAAACCTCAAATTCAGTATCTCAGAAATTTGGAATATTACTTGACACCAATGCAAAAAAAGGATTTTTAGAAATGTTGGCCAACTGAAAAGTATGAACATGTACAGCACTCAGTACTTAGTCGGGGCTCCTTTTGGCTGGATTACTGCAGCAATGCGGTGCGGTATGGAGTCGGTCAGTCTGTGGCTGTAATATTCTAATTTTATGACCAGCACCTGTATGTGCGTGCGAACATAACTACCAAGTGGTTTTTGAAAAACACCGGACCGACTCATGAAACCAACTGAACTGGAACACACAAAACCCCACCACGTGAATTCAAATGTTTCACAAAACACGATGCAGGTCAAAGAACCACAAACCGTTAACGCGGAACAACCGTGATCACTTCTAAACTAAACCACAGCATGGAAACCAGCAAGCAACACCGCACATGCAGGTGCAGATAATCTGAATTCATACATGGTACAATTATAGAAATAAGAATAAAATATGTAATTCACATGTCACGGCACACAAGATAAAAAATATATAAATATGTAGAGTAAAAAATATAAAATTCTACTCTGTATTTTCTCATGGGTATGTTAATGCATGGTATAATGCACATCAAAAAGAACAGGATGTTTTACACAGTGTAGAACCGTCCAGTTTAGGGATATGGATGGCCTGTGGATAAAAACTGTTCTTATCTGTTTGTACTGACATGAATGTCTTTTCCCAATTTTATAGTGGCCATGTGTACCACTCCTCATTGTAATTCAATTTTTCAATGATGCAACATTTTCCTTGGATTTCAGGTTCTGTGCAAAAGCCCCGACCTGACCTTAGGTCAGTTTGGGGCTAAACTAGCTTCTGTTTGTAAGAAATGGGTGCTGGTTGGAGCGGAGTGCATGCACCTAACAAGAAGGAAAACAATTTTCATGTAATGATTTCTCAGTCCTGCATATATAGAAGGTTTTCATATCACTCTCTGCAGCTAATGTCTGGCTGGGTAATGTATTCATAATGTTGGACTCCTCATGTCATCATGGGGTGGCTGTCCCTCAGGAGGAAGAGCAGGTCATCTAGGAAGGTTGGTGGTTCAATTCCTGGCTGCTCCAGTCTGCATTCCAAAGTATCCTTGGGCAAGATATTGAACCCGATATTTCACTGGAGTGTGAGTGTATGTGTGTGTGAACGTTAGATGGAAAGCACTTAGATTTAGAATAAAGTGCTTGTCTGAAGGCAAACATGTTGTGCATTAAGCATTCAATTAGAGTAGAAAAGCACTAAACACAAAGTTGTCCATTTACCTGTGCTATCTCTTTGTGCTTTACACTCCATCTCCTTCTGCTCAGACTGCATTCATCAGAGTATTACTAACTGCAGCATGTGGAACCGGTCAGCAGAAGGTCTTCAGCAGCAAAAGTCTTGGATGTAATAAGCCTTTATCCCAACAGATATTTGACTTTTTCTTTTTATAAACTTTCCTTTAATATCCCAGTATGGCGTGATTATACAGTCCCACCCTCGCCCAAAATGGTTGATGGTGTCCAAACTTTCGGCTCATCTATCTGGGACTCTCAGGTGCATCACTGTTCACAGAGGATCACAAGGAGCCACCTGACAGCATGAGATTCACTTCATTTCACTTCATTTCTATAGTGCCAATTTACAACAGCAATCACCCTTAAGGGACTTTATATTGTCAGGTAAAGACTGTACAACAATCGAATGACAATCAAATGCCCCGTGAGCAAGCATTGGCGACAGTGGGAAGGAAAAACTCCCTTTCAACAGAAATAAACCTCCGGCAGAACCAGGCTCGGGGAGGGGCAGCCATCTGCTGTGACCGGTTGCGGGTGAGAGGACATGAAGATGAAATTTTAACGGTACGTAAGGGTTGATATTGTACCTAAAATGCTTTAAAGGTAACTGAACCTCTAAAAGTAATAATACTGCTTACAAGGTTACACTGGAGTGGATTTTGCTAGAAAATAAACAGAACACATCACTGAGGAAAATTAGCAGATTTCGCTGTGTGAAACCCCGGACTAGTTAACTGCATGCAATAAAAATATATTATAACTGTATGTATGGAGAAAACAGAACACTCACCTTTGGCTTTTTCAGCTCAGAGTTGTTTACGTGGTTTTCAGCTGAACATGTGATTGTATCTTTGCAGAATGCTGTCTGTTTTAACAAACTTCAGCACATGTGGCAGGTTTGAATCTACAGAAGAACTGAAAAACTTTCACCATGATACATCTGAACCAACAGGAAGCCGAGCCTTTCTCTGAGGCGTGGCTAAAGTTGAGCCCTTCTCTCACTGCCCACCAACAGCTGCTAGATTAAAACAAAAAAACACATTTGAGGTTGATGTGCAAATATTATACAGAATATTACTTTAGTAAACTAACTGAGATAACTGTGTGGTACTCGGGACTTGGAGTTAATGTTTGGTTAGAGAAAGTAAGACACTAACCACATGAAGTCAGAGAGAAATGAAGCAATGCCGATACAGATGAAAGTGTCCAGAAACAGTTCTAGGCAGTACATTTGAAGCCAGAAACAAGACAGTGTTCTCAGACACAGTTACCAAAAAAAAAACAGACGACCAGCATTCACATCCGTTCCTTCCAATATCCAAACTAAAAAAACTAAAAAAGAATTAATAAATTAAAAACACCCACACAATTAAAATATTAGATAACTATTTTAGTGAACTTTGAATACATGAGTATATGTAAACAGACATGCATGTATTTAACCTTTTGACTGGTACTATAGTCAATCAATAATCAATTACATCCAAAAACATTATAAGAGGGACCATGGGCATTCACTTAACATTCTACACTATAAACATAGGTATTTAATTGAATTTATTAGTCCTAAACAGTGCAGCTTGTACAAATAATATACTGAGCAGAATGCAAAAAAACATGAATTTTTTACGGATTATTATCACTCGTGTGAAATCTTCACCAGTTTGTATTTCCTAGTTGAATAATTGAATTTTACGTGGCCTGTGGCTGTGAACATGTACACACAATTCTGTGTGTGATTAATTATATGAACATTGTTTTTTACCTGATACTCAGTAAAATAGTGATAACAGATGAGACCTGCTGCTGCCCACAGAGTAGCAGTAGACCTGGAGAGATCTGTATTTAGGTTTCTGGAAAACACCTGAACAACTTGATGTTTCACAAACACGACAGATCTCGCCAAACTATGAACAGTGGTTTTAGAGTGGAAACACCATAAACACTAAACCATAACTAAACGCGCATAAGCCACTACTCATCATCAGCTTAGATCTTGAACCTGACAAAAACATCCATCCATCCATCTTCTTCTGCTTATCTGGGGTTGGGTCACAGGGGCCGCAGCCTAAACATAGAAGACCAGCCCTCCCTCTCCCCAGCCACCTCCTCCAGCTCGTCCAGGGGGACCCCAAGGCGTTCCCTAGGCCAGCCAAGAGATTTAATCTCTCCACCATGTCCTGGACCTGCTACAGTGCTCCTCCCGGTAGGACATGCCCAGAACACATCACCCAAAAAGGAGCCCAGGAGGCATCCTAATCAGATACCCGAACCACCTCAACTGGCTCCTTTAGCAGCGGCTCTACTCTGGCCACGTTCCTCACCCTATCTCTAAGAGAGAGGCCAGCCATCCTTCAGAGGAAGCTCATTTCTGTCGTTTGCATTCATGATCTCATTCTTTCAGTCACTGCCAAAAGCTCATGACCATAGGTGAGGGTAGGGACGTAGATCAACCTGTAAATCGACAGCTTCGCTTTAACACGTTCGCATCACTGCAGATGCAGCCCCGATTCGTCTGTTAATCTCCACTTCCCTTCCCTTTCTCCCATAACCCATGAACAAGACTCCGAGATACTTAAACTCCTCCACCAGGGGCAGCAACTGTCCTCTGAAATTAACATCCACATGGATGGCAGGACCCAAGCTTTCCCAGCAGAACATTGACCAAAGCATCACACTGCCCCCTCTGGCATGCCTTCTTTTCATAGTGCATTCCGGTGCCAGGTGTTCCCCAGGTAAGCCACGCACACACACGTGACAATCCACATGATGTAAGAGAAAACATGATTTATCAGACCAAGTCACCTTCTTCCATTGCCTTGTGGTCCAGTTCTGAAGCTCACGTGCCCGTGGCGAGTGCTCTTGGCAGGTGACAGGGATCAGTATGGGCTCCCTGACTGGTCTGCAGCTATGCAGCCCACACACAACAAACTGTGATGCATTGTGTATTCTGACACCTTTCTATCAGAACCAGCATTAAAGTTTTCTGCAGTTTGTCTTTGGGATGAGGCCAGACGTGGATCAGCTTTTTCTCTCCACATGCATCAGTGGGCCTTGGCCGCCCATGACCCTGATGCTGGTTCCCTGCTGTTCCTTCCTTGGACCACTTTTAATATACTGACCACTGTAGACTGGGAACGCCCCACAAGAGCTGCAGTTTTGCACAGCCATCACAATTTGGCCCTTTTTGCTTAAATCCTCACGCTTGTCCATTTTTCCTGCGTCTAACATCAACTTTGAGGACAAAATGTTCACTTGCTCCCTCACAAACCCCACGCACTAAGAGGTGAGGAAGAGACAATCAGAGTTATTTTCTTCACCTGTCAGTGTTCATATTATTATGCATGATCAGTGTAAGTTGTGTATATTTGAATACTTCCTGCAATTGTGTCTAATTAAAATCTCACCACTGAATTTTTGAGATTTTATAACATTTGCATTTTAATGAAGAGAGCAGTAATAAAGACCCTCAGCGATGGCTGATCTGTGTTCATAATAGTTCTCATCCTCATCACTGTGGAAAATCATAACTCAAACTGTATCCAGTGAACAATTTATATACAGACCACAGCAGACCAATAAAAATGTCTGGTATGTGATATGAAGAAAAGAAAGGGACATGTTATTTCCAGAACCTCTGAAAGATTTGGGCCATACAGAGAAATAAGACAACCACCAAACATGATAAGAAATAATATGAGTGCAGCACAGATGTCGATTGTTTTACCAAACAAAAGTCACCAGTGTGACTTTAAGACTGCATGTTTGGTTAAAGGTGTGAAATTACTGAGGAAACCTGCAGCCTGACACCTCTGAACAAACGTGCTTTCCAACAGGAAACCAAGT
>JAMQGT020006907.1:0-18737 GCA_024447675.2 Pterophyllum scalare
GTTATGTTTTATCCTCTACTTGGTTCAGTTACGTATTGCTGGCTTACTTTGCTGTAATTTAGCACAGTGTCGCTCAGACCATCAGTCAGTCTGTCAGCATGTCAAATGGCTGTCTGTCTCATCAGAGTGAATGAGTGAGAGCTTGTTATCTTTCTTACACACACACAGAAACACACACAGAAACTTTCTATCAGTCTAAAGAAAAAAATGTTTTCAATAAAAAAAAATGTTATGTGTCTCTCTTAGATTTGAGTATAGTGAGCTCTGTACATATACTATATGTGCGTGTTCATATGGGTGTTGTCAGGTATCAGTGCCAGCTCTCCTCAGTCTGAGTTATTGGTTCTTGGACTGCCATGCAGTCTGGCTGGCTGGAATAACAGGCAGCAAGAGCTGACAGGCTGATAAATGGTTTGTCTCTTCACAGCTGCTCAGCCAGGACCCGACTGGGCTTTAATGGACGGAGAGTCTGTTAGAGATGGAGGGGGGAGAGAGATGTCAGGAGATGACTTAGTGAGCAGATTACAGCTGAAATCAATCAAAGCAGCCATGGTCGGTTTCTCTTTTTGTCTGCCCTGCTTCCTTTCTCTCAGCTTTTTATGCTGCTGTTGTTGTGGTACTCGAACAAATGCTCAGTCTTTGCTATGAAATATACTTGTATACCGGTTCAAAATCTCAAGTGTGTGCGGGGGAGAGGATAGAGGCCTAATTTATCATTTAAAAATGGATCTGTTGTTGTGATCTTGCAGCTCATAGCGATCCTTTTTCATTCCTTTTATCTAGCATTACATTATGCCCAGAATACATCCACATTTGTTGACAAAGTTAATATTCTCTTTTATGTTCAGGTCCTGTAACCTTTAGCTTCTTGGCTCTAGTTACATCTATTAAATGTTAATCCTTTTTACGGAGTGCAATTAGCCCTAAATGCTAACATAATATGTAATAAATACGCATTTTTTTAGTTTGAAGGCAACTTTTAATCACTAAATTAAGAGCCAAAATAGGGTGACAGGATCATCATTAGAACATGAAAACACAGCACTATTTCAGAAAACATGACAACTATTCACTCTGTGAGGACAATGTTTTTTTTCATCTGATGAATGGAGCCCCAGTCTCTGGTGACAGGTTGATGTCATTTCCTGTTTCTATGCTACCCTTTATGACCACACACAGCTAAAGAAGAAACATTTATGTGGAAAAATATGACTTGTAAAGAATAAATGAACTTCATCCATTCTGAATGTCCTTTGTTGTAAATATTTCCTTTATGCCCCAAACCTCTTTTCCCTTATTTTCAAGCTCAGTTTAAAACAAGAGTAGTACTCCATTTTATGAAATACATTTGTGTTATTTAAATGTCAATGGCATCTCAGGGTCACTTGTGCGAAGTCTGTATAAAGCTGTGAGCTTCTGTGTAACTTCCTCCTTACAAAAACTAAAACTCAGCTTTGCTCGGTTGGTTGTTTGGTGGCTACAGCCTTACTTGGTCTGACCAGGACCTTATGTTGGCCAATGTTGCAAACTTTAGGTAGGTCTCCTACACTTAGCATTTTAAAGAATTGTATAAATAGCTTTAAAGTTGTTAAAATCATCACATTTCTCACTCAGTTATTACCAGAAGCAACAGTGAGGTGAGTTCACCTTTTGTGTATTCATTGGCAGTGTAAGTACACCTTTGCAGGACAGAATAGGGTATAAAGAAACACTTTATTTAACACAATATTATCTGTAAAAGATAAATGAATGTTAACATTTATCTATTTTCTCAACAGCTCATCCATTTCAGGGTTGTGGGGGCAAAAAGTGGGGTACCCCACTGGACAGGTCACTGGTATATTGCAGGGCCAACCATTAGTGTTGTAATCATTCACACTCATAATCACACCTATGGTCAATTTAGAATGACTAATTAACCTAACATGGTTAGGCTAGCGTGTTCTTGGACTGTAGGAGGAAGTTGGAGTACCTGGAGGAAACCCACACAGGCACAGGGAGAAGATGCACACTCCACACACCAAGAACCCTTTTCCTGTGAGGTGATAGTGCTAACCACAGTATCATTTTAGGATTTGGCATAATAGTCGATGGTTATGTAGTAGATGTTCATGTATTTTGTTATGTATGCCCTG
Source organism: Pterophyllum scalare (assembly GCA_024447675.2). NCBI lineage: Eukaryota > Metazoa > Chordata > Actinopteri > Cichliformes > Cichlidae > Pterophyllum > Pterophyllum scalare. The sequence continues at coordinate 2,136 of JAMQGT020006907.1, forward strand.
CTATTTTACTCTGAGGCACAAAGGCACTAAATAACAGCCCTGGAAGTGGCTGGCAAACAAATTTGAGAAAGACAGAATAAGAGATGGACTGCTCAGCTCAGAGACAGACTTCAAAGAGGGGGTGTCCTGCAAGCCACGTGCCAGCGTAATGGCACTGTTTGCTGACATTAAATTTGGTGAGTGTTTAATATGTGCAAATAACAAACAGAAAACTGACCATCAGCACTAAACCACAGTGTTCACCTTCATGGTAAAATATGGAGTAGAAGGAACAGTGTTTTTGACATTTTCATCTATTGCCTAGTTGTTCTGATAGTTTGGGCTCAGTATATCATTGTTTGTGGACTAAATTAAATTCTTATCCAAATGTAATATAAATACAAATGAATACAAATAAATAACTGCTGGTTACAACCAAGAAGTGAAGAAGAGCATCTCTGAAAGCAAAAACAAAAGAGGTTGAGTCTAGTCCGAGTGCTACTAATCTGAGGCTACACTTTTCAGGAGCTCATCTAAATTGTAGAATGGAAGATTGGAAACATGTTGCCTGGTCTGATGAGTCTCGGTTTCCTCTGTGACAGAAATGTCCATCCCTTTATGCCCACAGTATATCCATCGCACCACGTCACAAAGCTCCAATCATCTCAAACTGTTTTTTTTGTTTGTTTTTTTTACCTTGACAATGAGTTCTCTGAACTCAAATGGCCTCCACAGTCAACAAATCTCAATCTGTTGACTGCGGGGGTACAGGAGATCCACCTCACGGATGTGCAACTGCTATCAAATATGCCATCATGTCAATATGGACCAAAATCTCTGAGGGATATTTCCAGCACCTTGTTGAATCTGTCATGAATAATTAACGCAGCTCTAAAGGGTCCAGCCCACTAGCACAACTAGCAAGCTGATATGCATGTCAACTCTTGCAAGTCTTGCCAATCTTGTCAAAATATGAATTTTTCTCTTCTTCCAAATCCAACATGTAGCGCTACCTCCTGTGGCGACCGCTTGTGGCTATGAGCAGCCGAACGTACGCACAGATTCTGTTCTGTTCCACATGTGAAGGATGGGGCAACCCCTGTGCTGGCAACAGACCTTGTTTTGATATTTATTACACATCCTTGTGTTCAAAAAGGGTGCTGCCTTCTCCTCATTTTAAAAATGTAATTATTGCACTTCTTCTTTCATTTCTACGTGTCAGCTCGTGTGTTTCCTGCAGCATGGGATTTTTGTATCAGGTTGTGACAGTTTTGCATGTGATCGTTAAAACAGTGAGGCCACAGGGTACATCCACATACCTTGGAAAGTCTGCGAATAGCAGGCATCCGTGCACATTTCACTTCTTTTGCGAGCTTCAAGCCTTCCTTTTACATGAGTGCGCAGCTTCTTCTGATGAATTTGACGAATAAGGAGAACATAAGGTCAAACTGAATTAACAACACAGGTCATTTCCTCTATAGTGAAACCAGGGTAGTCTCTATCACAGGATATGATGTTCACGATTAATTAGATTCACTATAAATCGTCAGTTGTCATTTCACAACACCACCCCTCCATCACATCCCTCACCCTGCCTGCAGCAGCTGTCGGCGCCGCCTCTTTTGGTGATGTGCGTTTCTTCAGGATGGAGTCAAACTGCTGGACGACCGTGTGTTCGCATTTCAGGTGGCTGATTGAGTACTGTACAAAGTGTGCTGAGGCAGAAACAAAAACGCTGAGGAAAGCGGTGAGGACTTGTGGAACAAGAGGTGCCCTGTGAATTGTTTGAGTGAACAGGGTCCGTGTGTGTTTGTCTGTGTTTCCATGCAAGTGACAGCTTGCTGCAGTGGCTGACAGCAAATAAACATGTTCCAGTAATTAACCTTGACAGGCCCAATGTGGTGCCAACAGCAGAAACCTGCTAATGACACAATTAATCCATAATTAAGGCATTCTGTCACACCACAGTCACACACACAGTCAGTGAGTATTGTGTGTGTGTTGGAAGGATCGGTAGGGAAATGCAGTATATGCTAGAAAGGGAGCGACGCACTTTCAAAAATGTTTTTATTTCAAAAGCTCAACAGTAAAAAGCTTCTCTGCTGCTTTTAATTATATCCTAATGTAAGAAAGGTCAAAATACAGAAACTCAAAGGTTTAGAAATGTAATCGGTGGAAATACCGACCTTGCATCTATATTCGCCATTCCTATTGTGATGGCAGTTTCCATAGTTCTCTTATTTTAGATGGTAGGCCTCCTGTTAATAGTGCTGCCTATTAATCATCAGGCAATGCCTGTGCCAGGTTCTGAGCAGATTTTATAAATTAAATTATGTTGAGCAATTCAGCAGCCAATAAAATGATAAATGGGATAATGTTAAGAAATGTGTTGGTGGCGTTTCATGGTGCCGTACCCTAATCCTGCAGCTTTGTCTTCAGTAACTGAAAAGCATGCTCTACTGGGGTGAGATCAGGTGGCTGATTTGGCCACTGTTGCTTTTGCAGTAGACTTTGGGTCATTATCCATTTGCACTCCGGCAAGCTGTCTGATCAGTTTTGCAGCATTTGGCTGAATCTGAGCAGAGAGTACAGCCCTGTACACCTCACACTTCATCCTGCTGCTTCTATCAGCAGTCACATCATCAGTGAACACTAGAGACCCGCTGGCAGCCATACAGGCCCATGGCATAACATTGCCTCTACCATGTTTGATAAATGATATGCTTCTGTTTCTCTTCTTCTTCACTTTTCTCTTCCCATTATTTTAATGTTTTTGTTTTTTTTTGGCAAAATCTAATCTGACTTTCCCAATTTCCAAAGTGTTCTTGACTTGGTTAGATGTTGCGAAGTTATTGCTTTTTAACGAAGGAAAGAATTTGTCTTCGTGGATTTGAGGCCTGTTGGTGCTGCTGAGCTGGCTAATGCATTCCTTTTGTTTACATTTTGCACTATAGTTGTAAATAAACTGTGAGTGCTTCATTTGAATTGCACTGATCCCGTGCGTTGCTTGCCGTTCTTTGGCCGTGTTGTGGGCTTTTGTGTGTAGTGGTTTTAGGGACTAGTTTAAGGGCAAGTTCCTCTGTAGGGTGGCCGGTGACAGAAAATAAAATCTAAGCATAGGTCAGACGGTGAGCCTGAAATGCTGCCACCCTTGCAATTGCCAGTGGCCGCCACAACACTTGGTACCAACTCCAGATATTTAATCTATTCTAATGAAAGAATGGAGAAAACAGGCCTCACATAAAAGTAGCTGTAATTCCTGAACAGTTAAATGCGATAAATATCTCCTGGTCATCACTTGATGGATCACCAAGGCCATAACCTTAATAACACTTAATCAGATGGGTCTTCATCTTCTTCCTAGGATTTTCAAATTGATGCCATAGAAGCGTCTGCCGAAAATCTTGGATGAGGTAGTTCTTACCACAATAATGCCAATCACAGGAAAGTGAAAGCATTCTCAGTGGTTTATATTTATTATGATTTTATATTCCTGGTTCTTACTTAGCCATTGTTTTTGAATTGATATGGCGAATAAAGTCACTGAGGCTCATATTCACCCCATCAAGATCTACTGAGACCTGGTAACTATGTGATCTAGACCCCGCGCTTCCAGGAGATTTGTGCCACCTGAAGCATTCCACTGCCAGGAGGCTAAGGGGGAGCACTGGGAGCTGACAGTAATTCTCAAATGACGATTTCACTCATTGAGGGCAAAAACGTCTATCCCAACCTATCCTCCCCTGTGTGAAAAAGTCGAGCCGCCCCAAACTAAACCTAATAAAACTGGTCGCGCCCCCCTTGGCAGCAACAACTGCAATCAAGCATTTGCGATGACTGGCAATGAATTTTTCCTGTGAATGTGGAGGAGTTTTGGCCCACTCTTCTTTGCAGAAATCAGTTTTAATTCAGTTACAGTGCCGAGAGTATCTCAAGCATGAACGGCCTGTTTGAAGGTCATGTCAAAGCATCTCAACGGGATTTAAATCTGAACTTTGACTATAGGCCACTCCAAAGCCTCCATTTTGTTTTTTTGAGCCATTTCAGAGGCAGAGCTTGCTGGTGTTGGTTTTGGATCACTGTCCTGGTGGCAAGATCTGAGTGCCTTTGAGCTTCAGGGCATAAACTGATGGTCTCTGTGTTCCCTTTTCGTCACCAGTGGTTCTCTCCTTGAACTCTCTCACGGATGCCATTTTTGTTTCTTTCTTCCTATTTGATTCATGAACTTTGACCTTAACTGAGAAAAGTGAGGTCTTTAGATGTTCTGGGTTTGTGATCTCCTGGATGAGTCATTGATGCCCTCTTGCAGTCATTTTGGTTTGGCCGGCACTACTCCTGGGATGATTCGTCACTGTTCCAAGTTTTTTTTTCCATTTGTAGATACAGTAATGGCTCTCACAGTGGTTCCCTGGAGTCCCAAAGTCTCAGAAACAGCTTTGTAACGGTATTTTCCAGACTGATGGTGTCATCCGGTCCTGGGCCATTTGCCCAGTGATTTGAGGTTTGCTCTTTTGAGGTGCTGTCATTATTATATTTCTTCTGTGTTCTGAGTTTGCTTATGGGTTTTGGTCCCTAGTTTGTTATAGTTATACATACTGTATTTTCATCTGTGTTCCCGTTCTGTTTTGTTCCTCGTGTCATCGCCCCTTGTCTCGTGTGTTCTATATTTAGTTGTATTCCCTGTGTTGCATCAAGTCTGGGTTTGTATCATGTTTGGTCTCTTCCTGTTTTCATTTTGACAGTCTCCTTTTCCCTGTGTGTTGTAGCACAGTTCTGCTTTCCCTGTCACCTTAGTGTCTATTCAGTCCACCTGTCCTTCCCAGCTGTTCTCCTCTTGTCTCTGTTCTTCAGGTCTTTGTTCTGTTGTCGTCAGTAGTTCCTGGGTTCCACAGTTTGTCCTGTAGTTCTCTATGTTTCCCTCAGGATTACCAGTGGAATAAAAGCTGAGCTCCTGATTTCAGTCCTGTTCTCGTGAGTCCTGCATCGGGGTCCTGTCCTACCGGCCGCACAGCACATCATGACAGATGGATGTCAGTGACTTTGTTTCTTAGCCATTTGAGTTTCTTTTCCCGTAAATAAAATGAAAACGTCATCTGAAAACTGCATTTTCGAATTTACTCGGGTTATCTTTGTCTAAGATCAAAATTTCTTCTGATGATCTGAAACATGTAAGTGTGACAAATATGCAAAAAAACTGATGATAATACATTCAAACAGCATCTTCCAAATGCTGCACCAAGTACATTTACATTCTCAAAATATTCACATTTAATTAACCATCCATTTACAAAAAAAAGGATAATGAACAGTCTGAGGTATTCTTAATAAAGCTCAGTTTCTCTGCCATTACAGAGAAATACTATTGTTGTAATGCAAAACACTGTGTCCATCTTACCACCTTCAATTTAGTACGGCAGGCCATGGCTAACTACTGTGTCCAGCTAAGAAAGCTGTAAAACTGACCAGGCTTCAGGTCCTCCTGGCTGGGATGAATTAACTCTCATTCACTTGCAGCACAGTGCTCCATAGTGCAAAAAAAACAACTTTAAAAGACAAAAAAACTATGAATTGATCTAGCCTCTAACTCCAAGGCCAAGTTTCAACACTTAATGAATGAGGCGGGGACTGGTTGAACGAAAATTTTTGAACCGATGAAGTCAGTTGTTCTGCAATCATGCAAAAACCTCACTGCAGATTCTGCCTGCGTCGGCCAATGTTTTGCTACAAAACTGTGTTGCTCAAGGAGTCCAGTCTACAGCTAGGATGTGCAAGCTAAGCAAGAAGCTACAGAGAACGTGGAAAAGCTGACCCATTTTCATACTTAGTTTTCCGTTTATCTCCAAGTCTCTCCGGCTCCACCGTTCACTTATCAGATTCCAGATTTTCTCTCCGTGTGCTGGTGCAGCGAGTCTGCTGCAGTAGCCAGCAGATCTGAATTTCAACGGGAGCCTAAGGGTAGAGCAAGATACTGGAACACAGACCACAGCCCACCGAGACTGTGTTCATACAAACTACATATGCCAGAAGCGTCTATTGGGAAATCATCGCTGGGAAGGAACATTCACATCACGTCAGCATTCACGTCCAGTTTTCCTCTGAGTACTGTGCTTCTAGGACAGAGAGTGCAGCAAACAGATTTCAAAGTTTCAACGGTCTACAGACCGGAGTTGAAATACCTTTCCAAGCACACTACCTTCTCAATGGAACCATCCAGATTGGAGGGACTCATACAGATGCTCCATGATACATCAGAATCTATTTGTATACACAGCAAACCACCCCTTTGAACTACTGCAACAAATAGAGGTTTAAGGCACTTCTGATGGTTTTACTTTTCAGACCTGGTACTAAGAAGAGAAGCAGCACCCAACAGCAACCACCAATGGGAAAGCACACTTCTAAATGTAGAGTCAAATAAATCAGTTAGATCTAGATCAAAACGCAATTTCTCTCAATGTGAAAAGGTGGATAGGATTTCATGCAATGCTTATAATAAAATGAAATCGATACAATAAGTGATTTTGCCTGCCCACCGTATGAAGCACCTGAATGGAATGAGCAGATTTGAAAAACTGGTCAATAAAATAAAAGAACATTCAATATCCAGTCAGCCATATCCACAAAATGACAACACTGCTCTTTGAACATTTGAGCTACCCATTATTTTACTCTGCTGATGCTACACAAACTTTAACAGCGCCCAGTTTCCTGTTCACAGCCACGCTGTTTATAAACTTCGCACAGCTCTATTATGTACTTTGTATACAGCGTCAGAATGAGTTATATTCCTGGCATTTGTAATACTAACAGGGTGATTTGTGGCTGTCAGGGTGTTTGCTAGACAGTCATGATGATTATAGTCAGCGTGTTAAACAGGACCCTGAGAGTTGGAGGAAAAGAAGATGAAACTGTGCCTCAGGTATGCTAATTCCAGTGTAAACACCCACAGAGGAGCAAACACACACATACACTTGCAGAAAAGCACACAGTGCAGACAGTTGTGTTTTTAATTTTGGTTCTGGTGTGTGTGTGTGTGTGTTTTAATATATGTTTTGCTGCATTCTGTGCACTGTATGTACATGTGTCATACAGTTCACCACGCACAAACACACACACTGGTGATTGTGTGTCTGTCAGGCTGGTGCCCAGGCTCACAGCTGCACAGGTGCCAGCACCACACAGATGATGAGGGACACTGGTTGGCTGAGGCTCAGGTGCACGCACACAAGTCACTGGCAGTCTTGGAGAAGTCCTACATAGGACTTCTCCAAGACTCCAGCTAAACTGTGTGCGTACAGCAAGTGGCTCGGCCTGAGCCTCAGCCAACCAGTGTCCTTCATCATCTCCTCCTGCCTGTCAGTGGTGCTGACACACCTGTCAGCTCTGAGCCTGACACACCCTGACAGACACACAATCACCAGTGTGTGTGTTCGTGTGCGTGGGGTGAACTGTTGTCACACATGTACATACAGTGCACAGAATGCAGCAAAAACATATCTAAAACACACACACACACACACCAGAACCAGAATTTAAAAACACAACTGTCTGCACTGTGTGCTTTTCTGCAAGTGTATGTGTGTGTTTGTCTGTCTGTGGGTGTTTACACTGGAGGCAGTTGCAGCATACCTGAGAGCACAGTTTCGTCTTTCTTTTGCCTGCCTGGATTACTCAGGTTGTGTTTGACACGCTGACTATAAATCAGTCATGCACTGTCTAGCAAACACCCTGACAGCCACAAAATCACCTGTAAGTCTATTTACAAATGCCAGGAATGTGACTCGTTGCTGACGCTGTATACAAAGTACATAATAAAGCTGTCAAAGTTATAAACAGCGTGGCAGGGCTGTGAACAGGACTTGGCACTGTAAAGTTTGTGTAGCATCAGCAGAGTTGAAATAATGGGTAGCTCAAATGTCGGGCAAGTGTTGTCATTTTGTGCAACGGGATATCAGCTGGTCTGATACTATGAATATTATTTTATTTTATTTGGCCCAGTTTCAATTGTCTGCATTCCGCTCAGTGCTGCTCAATACGGTGGGCAGGCAAAATCACTTATTCTATCGATTCAGTTTTCTTATAAGCATTGCATGAAATCCTATCCACCTTTTTCACATTGAGAGAAATTCCGTTTGATTATCTGAGTCTAACTGATATATTTGACTCTACATTTAGAAGTGTGCTTTCCATTAGTAGTACTGTAGTACTGTCTTCTTAGTACCAGGTCTGAAAAGTAAAACCAGTGCAGAAGTGCCTTAAACCTCTATTTGTTGCAGTGACCCAAAAGGGGTGACTCCTGTGTCTGCAAAAATAGATTTGTTGATCCTAATATTATCATAAAACATGTATGAGTCCCTCCAATCTTGAATAGTTCATTTAAAGGTAGTAGCATTTACTTTAAAAGGTATTTCAACTCCGATTCTGTTAACCATTAAAACTTTGAAATCTACGACTGTTCACTACATCTCTGCTATTAAAGCACCAACTGCTTCAAGGAAAAACTGGACATGAATGCTGACATGATGTAAATGTCTTCAGCAATAATTTCCCAATAGACGCTTCTAGCATATGTAATTTGTATAAAAATAGTCTCAGTGGGCTGTGGTCTGTGTTCAGATCTTGCTCTACCCTTAGGCTCCCGTGAAATTGAGATCTGCTGGTTACTCAGCAGACTCGCTGCACCAGCACAAGGAGAGAAAATCTGGAATCTGATAAGTAAACAATGGAGCCAGAGAAACTGAGATAAACAGAAAATTAAGTATGAAAATAGGTAGCTTTTTCACATTTCTGTAGCTTCTTGCTTAGCTTGCACATCCTAGCTGTGACTGGACTCCTTAAGCAACACAGTTTTGTAGCAAAACATTGGCTGACGCAGGAAGAATCTGCAGTGAGGTTTTTGCATGATTGCAGAACAACTGACTTCATCAGTTCAAAAATTTTCATTCAACCAGTCCCCGCCTCATTCATTAAGTGTTAAAACTGGCCTTGGAGTAGAGGCTAGATCAATTCATAGTTTTTTTGTCTTTTAAAGTTGTTTTTTTTGCACTATGGAGCACTGTGCTGCAAGTGAATGAGAGTTAATTCATCCCAGCCAGAGACCTGAAGCCTGGTCAGTTTTACAGCTTTCTTACGGACACAGTAGTTAGCCATGGCCTGCCATACTAAATTGAAGGTAGTAAGATGGACACGTGTTTGCATTACAACAATAGTATTTCTCTGTAATGGCAGAGAAACTGAGCTTTATTAAGATACCTCAGACTGTTCATTATCCTTTTTGTAAATGGATGGTTAATTAAATGTGAATATTTTGAGAATGTAAATGTACTTGGTGCACATTTGGAAGTGCTGTTTGAATGTATTATCATCAGTTTTTTTGCATATTTGTCACACTTACATGTTTCAGATCATCAAAGAAATTTTAATATTAGACAAAGATAACCCGAGTAAATTCAAAAATGCAGTTTTCAAATGACGTTTTCATTTATTACGGGAAAAAAACTCAAATGGCTAAGAAACAAAGTCACTGACATCCATCTGTCATAATATGCTGTGCGGCCGGTAGGACAGGACCCCGATGCAGGACTCACGAGACAGGACTGAAATCAGGAGCTCAGCTTTTATTCCACTGGTAATCCTGAGGGAAACATAAAGAACTACAGGACAAACTGTGGAACCCAGGAACACTGACGACAACAGAACAAAGACCTGAAGAACAGAGACAAGAGGAAACAGCTGGGAAGGACAGGTGGACTGAATGACACTAAGGTGACAGGGAAAGCAAAACTGTACACAACACACAGGGAAAAGGAGACTGTCAAAATAAAACAGGAAGAGACCAAACATGATACAAACCCAGACTTGATGCAACACAGGGAATACAACTAAATATAGAACACACGAGACAAGGGGCGATGACACAGAGGAACCAAACAGACACGGGAACACAGATGAAATACAGTATGTATAACTATAACAAACTAGGGACCAAAACCCATAAGCAAACTCAGAACACAGAAGAAATATAATAATGACAGCACCTCAAAAGAGCAAACCTCAAATCACTGGGCAAATGGCCCAGGACCGTGACACCATCAGTCTGGAAAATCGTTACAAAGCTATTTCTAAGACTTTGGGACTCCAGGGAACCACTGTGAGAGCCATTACTGTATCTACAAATGGAAAAAAAAACTTGGAACAGTGATGAATCTTCCCAGGAGTGGCCGGCCAACCAAAATGACTGCAAGAGGGCATCAATGACTCATCCAGGAGATCACAAACCCAGAACATCTAAAGACCTCACTTTTCTCAGTTAAGGTCAAAGTTCATGAATCAAAAATAAGAAAGAAACAAAAATGGCATCCGTGAGAGAGTTCAAGGAGAAAACCACTGGTGACGAAAAGGAACACAGAGACCATCAGTTCATGCCCTGAAGCTCAAAAGCACTCAGATCTTGCCACAGGACAGTGATCCAAAACCAAACCAGCAAGTCTGCCTCTGAATGGCTCAAAAAAACAAAATGAAGGTTTTGGAGTGGCCTAGTCAAAGTTCAGATTTAAATCCCATTGAGATGCTTTGACATGACCTTAAACAGGCCGTTCATGCTTGAGAACTCTCCACTGTAACTGAATTAAAACAATTCTGCAAAGAAGAGTGGGCCAAAATTCCTCCACATTCACAGGAAAAATTCATTGCCAGTTATCGCAAATGCTTGATTGCAGTTGTTGCTGCCAAGGGGGGCACAACCAGTTATTAGGTTTAGTTTAGGGGGCAGTTACTTTTTCACACAGGGGAGGATAGGTTAGGATAACATTTTTGCCCTCAATAAGTGAAATCATCATTTAAAAATACTGTCAGCTCCCAGTGCTCCCCCTTAGCCTCCTGGCAGTGGAATCTTTAGGTGGCACAAATCTCCTGGAAGCACAAGTTCTAGATCACATAGTTACCAGGTCTCAGTAGATCTTAATGGGGTGAATATGAGCCTCAGTGACTTTATTCGCCATATCAATTCAAAAACAATGGCTAAGTAAGAACCAGGAATATAAAATCATAATAAATATAAACCACTGAGAATGCTTTCACTTCCTGTGATTGGCATTATTGTGGTAAGAACTACCTCATCCAAGATTTTTGCAGACGCTTCTATGGCATCAATTTGAAAATCCTAGGAAGAAGATGAAGACCATCTGATTAAGTGTTATTAAGGTTATGGCCTTGGTGATCCATCAAGGATGACCAGAGATATTTATGCATTAACTGTTCAGGAATTACAGCTACTTTTATGTGAGGCCTGTTTTCTCATTATTTCATTAAATAGATTAAATATCTGGAGTTGGTACCAAGTGTTGTAGCGGCCACTGGCAATTGCAAGGGTGGCAGCCAGGCTCACCGTCTGACCTATGCTTAGATTTTATTTTCTGTCACCAGCCACCCTACAGAGGAACTTGCCCTTAAACTAGTCCCTAAAACCACTACACACAAAAGCCCACAACAAGCCAAAGAACGGCAAGTAACGCACAGGATAGTGCAATTCAATGAAGCACTCACAGTTTATTTACAACTATAGTGCAAAATGTAAACAAAAGGAATGCATTAGCCAGCTCAGCAGCACCAACAGGCCTCAAAATCCACGAAGACAAATTCTTTCCTTCGTTAAAAAGCAATAACTTCGCAACATCTAACCAAGTCAAGAACACTTTGGAAATTGGGAAAGTCAGATTAGATTTTGCCAAAAAAAAACAAAAACATTAAAATAATGGGAAGAGAAAAGTGAAGAAGAAGAGAAACAGAAGCATATCATTTATCAAACATGGTAGAGGCAATGTTATGCCATGGGCCTGTATGGCTGCCAGCGGGTCTCTAGTGTTCACTGATGATGTGACTGCTGATAGAAGCAGCAGGATGAAGTGTGAGGTGTACAGGGCTGTACTCTCTGCTCAGATTCAGCCAAATGCTGCAAAACTGATCAGACAGCTTGCCGGAGTGCAAATGGATAATGACCCAAAGTCTACTGCAAAAGCAACAGTGGCCAAATCAGCCACCTGATCTCACCCCAGTAGAGCATGCTTTTCAGTTACTGAAGACAAAGCTGCAGGATTAGGGTACGGCACCATGAAACGCCACCAACACATTTCTTAACATTATCCCATTTATCATTTTATTGGCTGCTGAATTGCTCAACATAATTTAATTTATAAAATCTGCTCAGAACCTGGCACAGGCATTGCCTGATGATTAATAGGCAGCACTATTAACAGGAGGCCTACCATCTAAAATAAGAGAACTATGGAAACTGCCATCACAATAGGAATGGCGAATATAGATGCAAGGTCGGTATTTCCACCGATTACATTTCTAAACCTTTGAGTTTCTGTATTTTGACCTTTCTTACATTAGGATATAATTAAAAGCAGCAGAGAAGCTTTTTACTGTTGAGCTTTTGAAATAAAAACATTTTTGAAAGTGCGTCGCTCCCTTTCTAGCATATACTGCATTTCCCTACCGATCCTTCCAACACACACACAATACTCACTGACTGTGTGTGTGACTGTGGTGTGACAGAATGCCTTAATTATGGATTAATTGTGTCATTAGCAGGTTTCTGCTGTTGGCACCACATTGGGCCTGTCAAGGTTAATTACTGGAACATGTTTATTTGCTGTCAGCCACTGCAGCAAGCTGTCACTTGCATGGAAACACAGACAAACACACACGGACCCTGTTCACTCAAACAATTCACAGGGCACCTCTTGTTCCACAAGTCCTCACCGCTTTCCTCAGCGTTTTTGTTTCTGCCTCAGCACACTTTGTACAGTACTCAATCAGCCACCTGAAATGCGAACACACGGTCGTCCAGCAGTTTGACTCCATCCTGAAGAAACGCACATCACCAAAAGAGGCGGCGCCGACAGGTGCTGCAGGCAGGGTGAGGGATGTGATGGAGGGGTGGTGTTGTGAAATGACAACTGACGATTTATAGTGAATCTAATTAATCGTGAACATCATATCCTGTGATAGAGACTACCCTGGTTTCACTATAGAGGAAATGACCTGTGTTGTTAATTCAGTTTGACCTTATGTTCTCCTTATTCGTCAAATTCATCAGAAGAAGCTGCGCACTCATGTAAAAGGAAGGCTTGAAGCTCGCAAAAGAAGTGAAATGTGCACGGATGCCTGCTATTCGCAGACTTTCCAAGGTATGTGGATGTACCCTGTGGCCTCACTGTTTTAACGATCACATGCAAAACTGTCACAACCTGATACAAAAATCCCATGCTGCAGGAAACACACGAGCTGACACGTAGAAATGAAAGAAGAAGTGCAATAATTACATTTTTAAAATGAGGAGAAGGCAGCACCCTTTTTGAACACAAGGATGTGTAATAAATATCAAAACAAGGTCTGTTGCCAGCACAGGGGTTGCCCCATCCTTCACATGTGGAACAGAACAGAATCTGTGCGTACGTTCGGCTGCTCATAGCCACAAGCGGTCGCCACAGGAGGTAGCGCTACATGTTGGATTTGGAAGAAGAGAAAAATTCATATTTTGACAAGATTGGCAAGACTTGCAAGAGTTGACATGCATATCAGCTTGCTAGTTGTGCTAGTGGGCTGGACCCTTTAGAGCTGCGTTAATTATTCATGACAGATTCAACAAGGTGCTGGAAATATCCCTCAGAGATTTTGGTCCATATTGACATGATGGCATATTTGATAGCAGTTGCACATCCGTGAGGTGGATCTCCTGTACCCCCACAGTCAACAGATTGAGATTTGTTGACTGTGGAGGCCATTTGAGTTCAGAGAACTCATTGTCAAGGTAAAAAAACAAACAAAAAAAACAGTTTGAGATGATTGGAGCTTTGTGACGTGGTGCGATGGATATACTGTGGGCATAAAGGGATGGACATTTCTGTCACAGAGGAAACCGAGACTCATCAGACCAGGCAACATGTTTCCAATCTTCCATTCTACAATTTAGATGAGCTCCTGAAAAGTGTAGCCTCAGATTAGTAGCACTCGGACTAGAGCTCAACCTCTTTTGTTTTTGCTTTCAGAGATGCTCTTCTTCACTTCTTGGTTGTAACCAGCAGTTATTTATTTGTATTCATTTGTATTTATATTACATTTGGATAAGAATTTAATTTAGTCCACAAACAATGATATACTGAGCCCAAACTATCAGAACAACTAGGCAATAGATGAAAATGTCAAAAACACTGTTCCTTCTACTCCATATTTTACCATGAAGGTGAACACTGTGGTTTAGTGCTGATGGTCAGTTTTCTGTTTGTTATTTGCACATATTAAACACTCACCAAATTTAATGTCAGCAAACAGTGCCATTACGCTGGCACGTGGCTTGCAGGACACCCCCTCTTTGAAGTCTGTCTCTGAGCTGAGCAGTCCATCTCTTATTCTGTCTTTCTCAAATTTGTTTGCCAGCCACTTCCAGGGCTGTTATTTAGTGCCTTTGTGCCTCAGAGTAAAATAGCAGGGCATACATAACAAAATACATGAACATCTACTACATAACCATCGACTATTATGCCAAATCCTAAAATGATACTGTGGTTAGCACTATCACCTCACAGGAAAAGGGTTCTTGGTGTGTGGAGTGTGCATCTTCTCCCTGTGCCTGTGTGGGTTTCCTCCAGGTACTCCAACTTCCTCCTACAGTCCAAGAACACGCTAGCCTAACCATGTTAGGTTAATTAGTCATTCTAAATTGACCATAGGTGTGATTATGAGTGTGAATGATTACAACACTAATGGTTGGCCCTGCAATATACCAGTGACCTGTCCAGTGGGTACCCCACTTTTTGCCCCCACAACCCTGAAATGGATGAGCTGTTGAGAAAATAGATAAATGTTAACATTGATTTATCTTTTACAGATAATATTGTGTTAAATAAAGTGTTTCTTTATACCCTATTCTGTCCTGCAAAGGTGTACTTACACTGCCAATGAATACACAAAAGGTGAACTCACCTCACTGTTGCTTCTGGTAATAACTGAGTGAGAAATGTGATGATTTTAACAACTTTAAAGCTATTTATACAATTCTTTAAAATGCTAAGTGTAGGAGACCTACCTAAAGTTTGCAACATTGGCCAACATAAGGTCCTGGTCAGACCAAGTAAGGCTGTAGCCACCAAACAACCAACGCAAAGCTGAGTTTTAGTTTTTGTAAGGAGGAAGTTACACAGAAGCTCACAGCTTTATACAGACTTCGCACAAGTGACCCTGAGATGCCATTGACATTTAAATAACACAAATGTATTTCATAAAATGGAGTACTACTCTTGTTTTAAACTGAGCTTGAAAATAAGGGAAAAGAGGTTTGGGGCATAAAGGAAATATTTACAACAAAGGACATTCAGAATGGATGAAGTTCATTTATTCTTTACAAGTCATATTTTTCCACATAAATGTTTCTTCTTTAGCTGTGTGTGGTCATAAAGGGTAGCATAGAAACAGGAAATGACATCAACCTGTCACCAGAGACTGGGGCTCCATTCATCAGATGAAAAAAAACATTGTCCTCACAGAGTGAATAGTTGTCATGTTTTCTGAAATAGTGCTGTGTTTTCATGTTCTAATGATGATCCTGTCACCCTATTTTGGCTCTTAATTTAGTGATTAAAAGTTGCCTTCAAACTAAAAAAATGCGTATTTATTACATATTATGTTAGCATTTAGGGCTAATTGCACTCCGTAAAAAGGATTAACATTTAATAGATGTAACTAGAGCCAAGAAGCTAAAGGTTACAGGACCTGAACATAAAAGAGAATATTAACTTTGTCAACAAATGTGGATGTATTCTGGGCATAATGTAATGCTAGATAAAAGGAATGAAAAAGGATCGCTATGAGCTGCAAGATCACAACAACAGATCCATTTTTAAATGATAAATTAGGCCTCTATCCTCTCCCCCGCACACACTTGAGATTTTGAACCGGTATACAAGTATATTTCATAGCAAAGACTGAGCATTTGTTCGAGTACCACAACAACAGCAGCATAAAAAGCTGAGAGAAAGGAAGCAGGGCAGACAAAAAGAGAAACCGACCATGGCTGCTTTGATTGATTTCAGCTGTAATCTGCTCACTAAGTCATCTCCTGACGTCTCTCCCCCCTCCATCTCTAACAGACTCTCCGTTCCATTAAAGCCCAGTGGGTCCTGGCTGAGCAGCTGTGAAGAGACAAACCATTTATCAGCCTGTCAGCTCTTGCTGCCTGTTATTGCAGCCAGCCAGACTGCATGGCAGTCCAAGAACCAAGAGCTCAGACTGAGGAGAGCTGGCACTGATACCTGACAACACCCATATGAACACGCACATATTAAGTATATGTACAGAGCTCACTATACTCAAATCTAAGAGAGACACATAACATTTTTTTTTTATTGAAAACATTTTTTTTCTTTAGACTGATAGAAAGTTTCTGTGTGTGTTTCTGTGTGTGTGTAAGAAAGATAACAAGCTCTCACTCATTCACTCTGATGAGACAGACAGCCATTTGACATGCTGACAGACTGACTGATGGTCTGAGCGACACTGTGCTAAATTACAGCAAAGTAAGCCAGCAATACGTAACTGAACCAAGTAGAGGATAAAACATAA